>JAJIBD010027038.1:5000-101960 GCA_021461705.1 Cryptotis parvus
CACCCCACAGACCTCACCAGCACCCCCCCTGTCTCCTTGGACTCCTCCACCCAGCAGACCAGCCTATCAGAGCCCAGCTCGCGGGCACGCAGCTGCGTTCATCAATAAATGCTGGATTTAGAGATGCCTACAATACACCGACGGCAGAGCCCTGCAAGCTAACCGTGTTGTATTTGATATGCCAAATACCAGTAACAATTATAGACCTCATTCCGATGGTTGAGGCTCTTTATGTTCCTGGTAGCAGATGCCCTTGGGCTCTACTAGCATGAGACAGACATATGGAACTGCCCCGGCACCGGGCAGTGTACGCTGATAATAAAAAATAACAACTATGTTACTGAAGAATGCAGATAAATTCAATACAGAAATTCTAATCCTAATTCAATCATTTACTAGACTGAAATGACCCTCGAACTAATTCATTATGTCCAATATTTTCACACAGTACCAAAAACTTGATGCCAGTTCTGAACCCAGGAGCAGGCTATGCATCAGTTAGGTCCTACAGGGTCAGCACATAGTGCCACAAGGCTGCCCCTTACTTTCCAAGTCTAAATATTGCCTGACTTTTAACTAACCAGTTTAGAGACTGGACTTCCTCAAAAACACACTTGAAGTTTGATTACTTTACTAGAAAGGCTCCCAGAAAACCAGCTTAATTACAAGATAACTGGTTTATTATGACAGCTGACACAGAATTCCTACACAGAACAGGGCTGTTAGGAAAGCAACATTCAGAGACAGGGAGCCCAGTTCCTCTGCTCTCTAGCCCCATGATTCTCCCCAATCCCATGTGTTCACCAATGAGGAAGCTCTGAGAAACCCTTATTTTCAGTTTTATGGAGAGATCATTGCAGGTGTGATTAATTAAATCATTGCCCCTTTGTTTCAGATTGGACCTCAGTTCCACCCCTGCCTTGAGGTCCCCTGAGGTGGTTTCCAGAATCACTACTTCAACAGTGTCTGAGAAAGGATATTTTTAACATCTTGATTGGGATAAAGGCCATTTACATACTCTCATTTCATGTCACAACATCACAGACATCTTTGAATAAATGAATGATCTCTCCACCTTTGAAAATGAGAGTATTTATAATTCCTACCCCAGAAAGCTGTTGTATGAACTCAATAAATGAAGCATTATATATAAAAAGAGCATTGCAAGAAGCCAGAAGAACCCCTGAACCATGAGGGCAGCCATTTTCAACATCCAGGCTCCACAGCTTGTCAGAGCTCCACCCAAGATTAAAAGCGATCTCAAGGCCTGCTCATCAGAGTCCCACCCTATAGCGGAAGCCTATTTCAAGCCCAGATATGCTTAAACCAGAGAAACAGATACATGGGACAGAGATGCTACTGGCTCTCCCTGTGCTCAGCTTATCATGAGGCATCTGGGAGCAAAGGCGGGTTATAGCCCTTGCCTGTCATTCCCAATAGAGCCTTGCAAGAAGCCAAAGAAACCCCCAAACCATGAGGGCAGCCATTTTCAACACCTGATCCACAGCTCATCAGAGCTCCACATAAGAGAAAAGCATATCTCTCCCTGTTGTGCATGGCCACAGAATGGCAATGCAGTTCATCAGTAAATGCCCTAACTGAGAATTTGCCTACTATAAGAGTATCCCACCCTCACTGCAGAGCCTGGCAAGCTACCCATGTCATATTTGATATGCCAAAACAGTAACAATTTTAGACCTCATTCCCATTACCTGAACGAATGGTTTGAGGCTCTTCGTGTCCCTGGAGTGAGCAGATGCTCTTGGGCTAAACTAGCACGTGACAGGGACATATGGAAATGTTACCTGTGCCCACTTGAGCAAATCGATGAACAACGGGAAGACAAATGATACAAGTGCTATAGAAAAGATCTTTAAAAATATACAAGTTACTATGTTTGTAATATATACAGTGAGTATCATAGAAAATATGCACTTGTATACAGGTAAGTTCTATGCCTATTTATAAGAGATGCATGTGTATGTAAATGGCCTATATAACTTCATTCTAGAATAAAAAACTATGCAACCAAACTCACACATGAGATATAATCTCCACTGGAGTTTCATTGATCTGATCCCACTATTAAATAGGATGCAGCAAAGTGCAGTGTCTGAGAAGACCTTGGATCCAATTTGTGTTTTGGATCCCAGCAGAGTTCCCTGTGGAATCTCTGTGGTGCTAGATGTGGCTCTTTCCCCCCTAGGGCACTCCAAAACAAAGAGGGGCTTCTTAACAAAGAGGGCCTTCTTAACAAAGAGGTGCTTCTTAAAGAGAGACTTTTAACAAAGAGGGGCTTCTTAACAAAGAGGAACTTTTTAAAGGGACTTCTTTCCAAGATTTGCTTCAAGCTCACCATCTCAGAATTGTTCACAACCTTCCTCCTTCAACAGAGTCTCACATCTATTTTTTCCAGAAAACTATGTTGGGAAAAATATGACCAGGGGTTTCAGTCTTGTTTTGGAGCTATCAGCTTTTCCGCTTCTTTCCATTTTAATGAGTGGAACTTTTGAATTCTGTCTAAATAGTTGTTGATGGATTCTGCGGCTCCTTCACATCCAGGGAAGTTAAGAGTTCTTAACCTTTCCTTCACAGCCACAGAAGTTGAGAGTTGTCTTTCATCCTTGTAAGAAACTGATGCTGTTCTGGAAGGACAGTGTTGTTGTTTTTCTAAACTTTCATTCAATGCTCAGAATTTTTTATGCACGTTACAATAAAATAATAAAATGACTGCTATAGACATCTTTCTGAATTTCATACACTGATATTTTAATGACCAATGTCCTAGGTAGTGGTTGGGGGTGGGGAGACGGAGGAGACTGGCAGGTCCTGAGATGAAGAACTTCAAAATGGGATCAGTCTGCATCAAAAAAAATCCCAGAGCACCCTTCCTCTGGTGCCTTTGAGAACAGGATTAAAAGGTGGCTATTTGAGACCCAGAAGATTCTCTCTAGATGCGTACTTGCCATCACCTGATCTCAGACTTCCCAAACTCCATGATGTCGCCTGTGGTGATTTTTGCTTCTACAGAAGCCCAAACTAGAGAAAAGTTGAAACACATTTGTCTAGCACTGAAATTCAGTTTCTAAGATTTATTTTTAACCCTCTAACATCATAGTTTCTTTGGTTTTTTACATCAAAAATTATTTTGACCCAATCGGTATTTTGAGAGTAAAAATGGGAGGAGGAAAGAAGAGACTGTTCTCACTCCCCAGAGAGAGGACATGGGCGAGACCAGGAGATGAGCGATGAGAGTGACAGCAACCGACCTAGAACTTCTCAAACGTGTCTGTTCGCCCGCATCATCTGTGATCACTGTCCTGACAGCTGACACCCATCCGTCCTTCCCCTTCCCAACAACCTCATAAATCATAACATCCAGGGACTGAGTGTGGTTGGCAGTGTTCTGTTTTTAGTTAGTTCAGATTTTGAATAAGTTTCCTAGGGGATTATTTCATCAAGAAATGTTTGGCAAATTGCTCTAATTTAAATGAAGCACTGTAAAAATAACGTAGTCTTTTAGTCTAGAGCAAACCATTGCAGTTAATTTGCGTTTAAGTTTCTGGGGGAAGGAGAATGGCCAAAGAAAACCGAAATATAGACCCGATAGATATTGCACTTGTGCAAAATCTCTGCCCACATTCTAGGGTGCTGTGATCAGGAACTAGAGCAGCTTCTCTCAGTCTCTAATTAGGGAGCACCAAGAGTGATGAATTCCACACATTACAGTCTGTTAAGAGAGTCCTTGGAAAGCAGCAAAATGCAACAAGAAGAAACAGGTTTATGTTGCTCTAGTACAAGTATTGCTTCCCATACACTCCAGGATAGAGCATAAGAGGATTTTCCTGTATATACAGGACAAAGCATAAAAGGTTTTTCCTATTTACAAGGACAGAGCATAAGAGGGTTTTTCCTATTTACAAGACAGAGCATAAGAGGTTTTCCTATTTACAAGACAGAACATAAGAGGTTTTTCCTGTTTACTACAGGATAGAGCAGAAGAGGTTTTTCCTGAAAGACCAGGTTGAAAATTTCACCTTAAAGAGTCAGTACTATCCTCCAGGGAGAGTGGACTATACTGATTTAAAAGCCTTGTGACCAAGGAGCTGGTCTGGATGGACACCAACGCACCATATGTTTTAACTAGCGAGTTCTTGGAAGGTCTCCTTTATCAACCCAAGGTATTTCAGGAAGCTGCTGCCAAGAGAAGTGGGAGTAGCTGCTCTGAGAACCTCCCTGAGTTGCTGAGAGAATGGTAACTTCCGGTGAAGGTAGGGTAGGCGGTGATTCTCTAGAAGCTTGTACTAAGCTACATTGGGTTAGATCTGCAGTTAGAAAATGCACCAAAATCCTCAGACTTAGGTAATACTATCTGGTATTATCTGCTCTCTCACTTGTCATCCAGAGTAATTCTTACATCTTAAAAAGATTAAGGAGTCAAGAAGAGCCTTACACCTAAGTACATATTTTCACACATTCAGGCAGTTATTAAAAACAAAAAATACTTCAAACATAAAAGTATCTCAGTGCCTTCTAAATGCTGCAAGAGTATTTCTCTAGATTCTGAAGATGAAGGAAAAGTCTGACTTCATTTTCAGAAAGTTAAACTTCTTCCAGACAAGTACAAACTGATAATGGTGCAGTTGCCAGTGTAGACAATTTATATCCTAAAAGCTGACATTGTGCTATAGTTAGCAATAGCTTGCTTCAGTATTTAGAAGAAATAATGTTGATCAGTTATTTTAAAGTACATAAAAGTTTATCTGGTCAGGGAGTATGAGACACGATCATATTACAAATATGACTTTGAAATTACTGGTAAAATCCAGGTAAAAGTTATGGAAGAATCTACTGTAGAATTCTTCCACTCTCTATACACTGAAATATTTTCATAATATAGAAGCTGAAAAAAAGTATCACTTGTGCTTTGCTCATTTGTATCCTGTGGTTTCTGAGCAAAAATTTTGAAGGTCTTTCCTTACACTGATGAATAGCTTAAAAACACATATATCTAAGGTCGAAACAAATGCTTTCTCATTAATAGGGCAATATACTGCATCCCCTTAGGTAGTGTGTGAGGACGTATTTACTATTGCAGGACCTCTTGTCACTTTCAGGAGTGTTTCCCTGTCAACACCACATCACAGATGCTCAATAAGCTGTAATTTTAATAGTTTAATGGCTTTGGGCATACGATGTCATATAACTGACCTCATATAAATATTATACAAATATGTCATACATAAAAGACAAAAAAAATAAATGGTTCTAAGAAGATCAATATTTCAGTTGTTCAGGTTTTAGGTAATCAATATTTTAAGTAACTAGATTTCACAGCTCCTGAAAATATGATACATTTTTATAACTCAGAACCATACTTCATGCTTCCACTTTATAGAGTAATAAATCTTGAGCTTCAAATATTCAAAACTTTCTATGGAATTATCTAAAGTTACCAGAAGAGGATTTTAGATGAGCATCCACAATTTTTGAGGAAAAGTGCTGAAAAACAGTATGTGCCACAGTATGGATTTTATTCCACATCTTCCTCCTGTACACATTTCTTTCACACAACCCACTCCTAGTTTCACACCATATAACACTTCATCTCATTTTGATCTCACTCCAGGCACAATTATTTTTATTTTATTATAACACCAGGCATTATAAAATTATAAAGTTGTTCATGATTGTGTTTCAGTCATACAGAGTCCCAGCACCCATCCCTCCACCAGTGCACATTTCCCACCACCAATGTCCCCTGATTCTCTCCCCCCATCCCCCCCAATCTGCCTCTGTGGCAGATGCTTCTCTCTCTTTCCCTCTCTCTCACCTCTCTCTCTCCCCTTTCTCTTCCCTCTCTCCCTTTTCCCCTTCTCTTACACATTGTGGCTCGCAATATATACATTTACAGGTTATGTATATCCCTTTGCCTATGTTCATTGCTCACTTCTAGTCTGGTGTTACCATTTCCAACAATTATTAGCACTCTGGTTCCTTCTCTGTCTTACCTAACCTCTGACTCCCCCACACTTGTCAATTCCAGCCACTGACAAGTGCTCCTGGTCCATGTTATGCCTGGCCTTGAATATTAGTGGCATACTTTTAATGTCCTGCAAATGAGTGGGTATCTGTCTATATCTGTCCTTTTCCTTCTGACGAATTTCACTCATCCAGGCAGATTTGAGGTCTCCTTCTCTTCCAACATACTTTCATGCATAAGATGATCTGATGGAGTTCCAGGGCATCTTAAAGTCAGGTCAGTGATGATGGGCAGAATCATCTTCTCCAACACAGACCTGTTTCCTGATTTCCTGATGTCTACTCAATTGCCGACTTGGCACTTAGGCCTTATAGTCACATCAGCCTCAATGAGGATATTCTGGTCTTCTCACTCCCCTGTGCCAAATATTCGTGGGGAATCATTTTGCCTGGAAAATAAAAGCCATCTTCATCAAAAGAAACTGTGAGCCCTAAACAATGTGATCATCACCCCAGTGCACTCTTCCTGCTTTTCCTCAACTCCATCTGCACTGCCCTTACCATTGAATTAACCTCCTCAATGCCATCAGCTTCTCAGTGCCCACCTTCTCTCTGCCATTCTCATTTCCTGGGTACCCTTGAAATCTTTGCCCCAGTGTGTGTGTGTGTGTGTGTGTGTGTGTGTGTGTGTATAAACTTGTCTTTCCAGACCACTCTGTATAAATTTGAATATAGCTATTCCTTCTCCATACTTCCTACCACATTTTCTGTTTTATCTTTCTCTGTAGCACTTACATATTAGTTATGAGTAATATGGCAGATTAGTTATGAGTAAATCTGACATATTTGTTATGGCCATCTGACGTATTAGTTATGAGCAAATCTAGTTCTTATTTTCACATGCAGTGTTATATACATAAAACTATTTTCTATATTCTAGCAGTGTCAAAGTCAAAAGCTTAAGGATGAAGGGATTTTTTACCTGTTCCATTGCCTGCTCTATGTAGTACTAGATCCTAGTAAAATTTGTCTGTGTATGCATTTTCTTTTCTACTTTTTCTTTTTTTTTTTTGTGGGTTGGGTGGGAGCTATTTGGGTCACACCTGGAGGCACGCAGGGTCTGCTCCTTCTGCTCTCAGGGCTCACTTTCTGAGGTTCTTAAGGAGCCCTGCAGTGCGATCAAACCCAGGCCTCCACACGCCGCAGTCTGCTTGAGTTATTACTCGATCCCAAGATATTTTGAAATGAATAAATGGATTAAAAACATAACTTTGCAAACGCTGCACTTTTTAAATTAGTCAAGAATAATCAATAATAATACAGAAAACCACAGATCTCTTTGCCTTCTACTTTCAATTAGGTAACTCTCTTCTAACAACTTAACTCTGTTCCACACTACTTTGATTAAAAGATCAGAGGGAAATAATCTCACGTTCCTTAATTTCATATTTTTCTCTTTCCTTTTCTGTTCCTTTCTTTATTTTTTTATTTCAGGAGAGCCGTGCTGTGCAGTGCTCAGAGATTATTCCTGGCTTGATGTTCAGGAGTAATTCCCAATGGTACCTGGTGAACTAAGCAGGACTCAGAATCAAGCTAGGAAAAGCAAGTACTGCTGCCCCTTGAGAATTTCCAAAACTTTTTCTTGGAAATTCTCATGTTTTCAGAAACACAGTAAAATACCTCAGACCAATATAGATTTCACAAAAGTCTACTATTGGTTCATTAAATTCAAACTCTGGGCCGGGCAGCCGGGGGGGGGGCGTTGCCTGCCGGGCCCGCCCGGCCGGCGGGGTCCCACCCCCATCCCACCCGCCCCCCCCGGGATCCGGCACCGGAGAACCTGAGCACCGGGAATTTTTCAAACATCTATTCTGACTTCAAAGATGTCTAAACTAATACAATTTCCCATCCTCTGCAAAAGGAGGCAGTTGGTGCTTGGTGAATGATCCACCATGATTTCAGTGTTTATATTTCCTTTGTCGGGCTATTTGGTGATGTGGAAGGGCATGGCTGCAAGTTTGGGATATATTTGCTTAGAGAACTCGCGTAGAAAAATCCCACTGTACATGAGCTCACCCAGAGTGCATTAACTTGCAGACATGAAATGTCACACACTGAGGTAGCAGAAGCTTCGCATGAAGTTTGATAAACAGAAATTGCTTTGTTGGACCAAGCCCAATGTTGCCAGTACAGTGGCATATATAAAAGAGTGAATTAAAAGCCATCCACCCAGTCTGAATGTGTATCTTGCTTGCCTTCTTGACAAGCCTTCATAGGCATAACCTCAGCGGATTATTGTGAGGATGAGCTTAGGTAAAGAACTTAGAATGCTCTCTGCAGTGTGAACATCCCTTGAGATTTTGCAATGTTCCAGACACTGCATCAAGCAAAACTTTCATTTATAAGGTCAGTATTATAGTGAGCAGTGAATGACCATTTCACTTGCCTAAAGGCAGACACATGAGAAAACTGAGTCTTAAAAGTTGAGTGCTATTTTGCCAAAGTCATGAAATTAGTACATATTAGAAATAGTTAAGTAATTAACTGTTAAGTCATTAGAAAGTTTGATAAAAACCCAAATCATGTTTACCTTTGGTTTTTTGATTTACAGTGCTTTAAATTGCATGCTTTAAATTGAATCCATCCCTTCAACTCCAGTCCCCACCCCCTACCCCCACAGATGCTTTAGTTCTATGAATCCAAGAATTTCAGTCATTAGAGCATGTCTAGCCCCCTCATTTGTTTATTTGTTCTTTTTTATAATTTAGGTACAACTTCAGAAGTGGTGTTTTGGGTCATTTCCAATTGTTTTTGGAAGTACCACACATGCCAAGGATCAAAGCCTGACATCCCCCTGCAGAACACACGCTTTGCCTTTTAATCTATGCCTTGGCTCTGTTTTGCTTCTTTACTCACTACAGAGTAAGATGAAGCCCAATTCTTAAGTCTTAGGACATGCAGACTTCTCAGGTAATTTTATTTAGCACTAACAATTGCATGACATAATTATTGAATCCCTCCTGTCTTTCCCTGACAAGATGTGACTTTGATTGTTTAATATAGCTGCATGTTCATGAGGCAACCTACAAAGCTATTACTTCGCTCTCACCCCTTGCACCAGATACAATAGACGATAGTCAAAAACTTCCATCTGAATCTCATCATTTTTTCTGCATGGTTTCCTTCTATAAGAACTACCTAGGAAATGGGAAAACATGTGCAGTTAAGTGTGTGGAATACATTAAGACACAATATTTTCATCATATTGTTCAGACTTCTTGAAATCTTCTTCCATAGAGCATGCCAATTGATCTCTTCTTTAAGCTGCCTAAATAAAGATTCAAGGAAAAATCACACTGAGTTATACAGAACTTGCACACAATGGCAAGAAAATATAAAGTACAAATGATCAAATGATAAGGAAAGTTGTTGTTAGGTAGAAGTCTGGAATTTACTTTTGCAGCAGTAAAATGAGAGTAGGAACAGCTATTGTAGTAATAAGAACATTATAAGTGGAAAAGCTTTAAAACTTACTAACTTTCTTCTTCATAATGATTAGATTTATAAATTCTTTCTTAGCTCAGGGAATTTATGAAACTCTATTCAAGGAACTGAGAGTTGTAATCTGTCATATCCAAATTATTTTTCTTTTATATTTATTAATTCAAAATATTTACTTGATTTACACCTAAGTAATTACCTTTTACTGGATTTTTGGGGAGTTACACCTAGCAACACTCAGGGGTTACTCCTGACTCTTCACTCAGGAATCATTCCTGGCGGTACTCGGGGGACCGCATGGGATGTCACAGATTGAACCCTGGTTGGCCACATGCAAGGTAAACCCCCTACCTGCTGTGCTATTGCTCTGGCCCCTGTAATTACTTTATACCAAGGACAAAGTTTGTGCATTTTGCCTACAAACCTGACTCACTGGCTGTTCTTTGCAAAATTAAACAGTGAAAATTTAAACTAGAAAATTAAATTTAAAACTAAAATAAAAATCACTTGACGGAAACCTTCATCAAAACAGGAACCTTCTGAGTTTTCTTGAAGGAATCCGTCCAAAATTCTGATTCTTCTCTGTTTTACCATTTCAGATTGGTGCCTTATAAACCCATGTTACAAGTAAGGATTCCACTGTGTTGCAAATGTAGCTCCCCTAAGTGCAAGTTTTTGTTCGCTTGTTTGTTTGCTTTTTATTCCAGCATCTAGGCTTTCCAAGAATATCGGGTATTAAAGAGGGGAAAGACATATCGTCCTCCTTTGAACATATAATACATGTTCAGTTCAGATGCCCCTGATGCTAGAGGTGAACAAAGGGAAAAAACAGGGGAGACTGGATAGCAAAGGTTCTATGTCTTTAAGGGGGAACATTAAAGACATTAGAAGGTCATTCCATCTGGAAAACTAAACTAAAAATCCAAAATCACAGAGCAAAGCAGCAAAGGCTCTTCCGTTGCACTGTCCAGTAGACTAATGAAATGTGCCAGATTAACCACCAACCTGTTGACAATTATTTGTGCAGGAAAGAGTCAAGGCAAATTTGAACCTACACCTTCAGACTCAGCTTCTACCGTCACACTCCCGGTCATGTCTGCTGGATGAGTGCATGGAGCTCTACAGAAGTTAGTTTCCGGGCATACACATCCAACACCTCCAGCAGCAAGCCTTATCTAGCCATGTCATTGAGCCCTCAACTCTACAATAAGATGTGAGCATCTTTTCTGCATTTCATTGGCAATCGATTCCAATCATTTAGGAGCACTTTACAAGAAAAGTCTTTCTGTCACAACTCTACAAAATAACAGATTTCAAATGTATTTTGTTGCTAAAACATGTCTGAAACTGTCAACATTTAAGAGATAATTTTAGAGTAATTGAGAGTCACTGCCTGACCCACACGGAAAGGCTTTCAAAGCTCATGAAGTTCTCGAAATAGATTGAAGACATCCAACTGTGCAGGTTTTACTTGACTTTGGAGACAGATTTGTGCCTTCACTTCAGCCAGCTTATTGCTATTCTGTGTGTTGATGTGAGGCAAAAACAAACCAATATCAATCTTCCCAAAGAAGCACATTTGAGGGGCATGCTTGATAAAATTGTCATTTTATATATACACATATATGCATACATTTGATTGAGAGATTTTCTTCTTCCCATGAGTGCTGCCGCTGCTAATTATGTTGCTATTCGGGAAGTCATTATAATATATAACAAAGCAGACATTAAAAACCCAAATACCAAAGGCAAATAGAAAAAGAAACATGTATAATTATGTATAATTTATATTACTCTTTCGTTTTACTTGTATTTTTATTTTTTTGGATACAACCTAATTTTCTTCTATTTTTTCAGCACTGTCTAAACTGAAATATTTCCCTTTACACTTACTTATTATAGAGAAAATAAAAATATTTGGTATTCATTTCTGTTTTGCCACAAATTCTCTATCCGTGGACTGGGGGAAGTATATTATTTGTAGTTTTAAAAGTCTCTCCTTTTGTATCACAGTTTTTGATCTAATGTTAGCCATTGCCTCAAAACACTTAATATTCCACCTTGTTTTGCTCTTTATAAGTTTGAAAAATATGAAATAATTCTATTTTTACAAATGTGCTTTACAGTATGCAAAATAAAGTGGAATTATAATGATGGAAGTATCGAGCATCCATGCCAATTTGACCACCAGCGCCCCTTCTCCTGATATTGACACATTTGAGCAAATAAAGTCTGGAACATGATTACATACTTAGCAGTAATCGCCCACATATCCTAGGTAAATAAGCCATGGAAGACTTCCGTGTCAGGAAGCCTGTGAGCTAATAATTATTGGGGTTTTCTACTATCTCAATATTTCCTTCACGGTTGTCCAAAATACTTCTGGGCTGTATGTATTAGGTGTTGAAAGTAATACACAACTTAACTCCTCTCAGTTTTCCTACATTGGGAATAGTAAGCACCACCTATGTTCCAGGATCTTTCATATGTCTTTACAAACATAAGTCAGTTTTGGTATTCCTACATTACAGAGGAGAAGTCAGAGATTCGGAGAAGTTAAGGAGCCCATGGGTCAATGGCAGCATGGGGATTTAATCTTAAGAAAGATGAATAATCAAGATTCTGATGATTGGGCTAGAGCCCGTATTGTTCCGCGAACATGCTAAGAGTAATTTGTGAGTGTAAATCCAGGAGTAATTCCTAAACACCCTGGGAGTGGCCAAAAAATAAACAAATTTCTGGTGATTTCTCTGTTCCAGCCTGTGGTGTGTTTGGGAGGAAAGAAAACAATGCGATGATTCTACTTTATCTATGTCAGTTTAATCTAAGCCTACTGAACACTGACAAGGATTTTCTAAAAGTAATCTTCATAAATTGAAATACAATGAAACAGATTTAGACATCACCAGATAATTCTTCTGTTATACTTGGATATTCCTTTATAGTAAAGAATCTAAATAAGGCAAGAAGGTGAGTCTGAAGAGCAAAATGCAGTCTCAAGAAAGAATTTCTGATCAATATCCATTCATTTAGCACGAAACATTTATTTGCTCTCGCCTAGGTGTGGTGCATTATGGAGCTTCTTAAAAAGGTAGTTTTTAGAGACTTTAGAACTGGAAAATTTGACTCAATTTTCCACCAAATCATCCACCTAATGATATACCCAGTTGTTGATCTTTAAGCAGATCATTCACTTAGTCACCTTGATTCTCTAAGCCTGAAGTATTTTATCTGCAGCAACAGTAGATACAGAGAAAATGCCAACCTGTTTTTCAAATTATTTATTACTTAATAAGTTTCCTTTATAACATTTAATTTCAGCAGGCCATCATACTAAATGTTCCATTTCAAAGAAAATTCTATGCTCAGTCAGGTAATTTTTTATGTATGAAGACAACAGAGAGGTACATTCAGGGTAGAATAAAATTCTCTCTTGAGGTATAACTTTCTTAATACAAAGACATGAATTTATTAGCAATCTAAGAGTGCCTTATAGACTCTGCCCACAGAAAATAAGACAGCGACTTCTTGCCAAAAGTACACAAGAAAAAAAACAAATTTATGCTGAATGCCAAAGATTTTCCTTTGTCTGTCTAAACAATATTTTCTTAAAGCTAATACTTTTCTAGGGAAATTTTCTCCTTTTCATGTTCAATAAAATAAAAAAGTAAAGGCCGTTTTTTTTTAAAAAGTAATATTTTTACTTTTATTAAAATTAAAAAGTAATAAGCCGTTATTTAAAAAGTAACAAGCTATTTTTATTGTTTTATTTCATATTTTGTGATTTAAAATCATCCAATAAATTAGTACTAACTATTTTAGTACTATATTGTTGGGGCGCTCCCCCGGGGTCCCCGACAGTGCCGGGAAGCGAAGTTCCCTTCTACCTCCGAAGCCGGCGAGGAATGGATGAACACTCAGGAATCCGATGAGGTTTTAAAAAAGTTTTACTTATCACAGGTTCAGACATACAAATCAGCAAAAGGAAAAACCCGATGCTTAGGATTCCAGGCTAGAACCCCAGCCACGTGTAGGCCAAGATGGCGACCACCACGTGTAAAGCTTCCAAGGGAATAAACGCTCACAAGGCGGAAATCCCACCGGGAGAAGAAGAAGACCGGGAGAGCGGGAACCGGCTAGTTTATACCCCCGCCCCCGTAACTCAGACCTTCCTCCCATTGTTATGGAAAGCAGGGGGAGGGTCCAATGCCCTCAGGTAGTCCCTCCCTGCATCTCACCTAGGGCCCTTTACTGTGCTAATGTTTTGAGCCGGAATGCCTTTGAAATGTAGAGAAGGGGGTTTCTGAGATGGCATGTTACTGTACCAAAGACCAACACCAATGCCAGTTAAATATTTCTCCAAGCCTTCACAAGTCTCCTCTACTTCATTGTAGTTTTATATTTTATCAGGGATCCATGCTTGTTTGGAAGCAAACAGCATTTCTCTCTGGTCTAATTACTTAGGTGTCCTTACGTGGCCAGGCTAATATGCTGGTAAGATCTAGCTAGTCCCACGATGATTGTGATAGCATGGGAGAATATTTATACCAGCTAGTACAGCATACATGGTCGGATAAACTGCCACATTTAGACTACCCCCTTATCTACGAGTGATTTGCGGGATGCAATCCAGAGCAGATGCAGCGGCCCTTAGGAGTCCTGCAACACTATATAATATATAGTACTGTATAATATATAGTATTATGTATTATACTGTACTATAGTATTATATATTAGTATATATTATATAGTACAAAAGTATTATATATATTATATATTATATATATTATATAGTATATAGTATTATATATTATATAGTATAGAGATATAATCCTTTTTAAGAAATATATATTAGCATTTTGCTGTGCTTTTTGTCCATTAAGTTTCACTTTTCATCATATTTAATCCTTTCAAGAGAACTCTGTTGGGTGAAGACAACTTTATCCTCTCCATTTTCTTGAAATACAGGACGTCGTGCATTTGTAGCTATTCCCCTTCTGTGTGCAGACAGACCTTCCAGAGTACCACCACGACTAATGAAATCGAAAAACTTTTATTATTGGCAAAGTTCAGATCAGGTTCTATTCTCTTAGCTTCAGAATATAGTGATTCCTTAGAGAATCCCTTACCTCTTTATGGAATAAGACTTTTACTCCCCTTCAAATTCCCATAATAGGACATGGGTGGTGGGAATTGGGCACTGGTGGAGGGATGGGTGCTGGAACTGTATATCTCATGGTGGTATAATAAAATATTAATTTAAATTTAAAAAGTGGAATCTACCACGAACGAGTGGGAGTGAGGTTAGGTAAGACAGAGATGGGAACAGTATACTAATAATTGTCAAAAGGGATGATACCAGCCTAGAACTGAGCATTAAATACATGCAAAAGATACACATGATAACCTCTAAATGTATGTATTACAATCCACAATGTGTAAGAGAAGGGAGAGAGAAAGAGAGAGAGAGAGAGAGAGAGAGAGAGAGAGAAGAGATTAAGAACCTGCCACAGAGGCAGGCTAAGGGAGAGGGGGGGGAATCGGGGACATGGGTGATGGGAAATGGGCATTGGTGGAGAGGTGGGTGCTGGAACACTATGACTGAAACCCAAACATGAACATCTTTGTAATTGCATATCTCACCATCGTATAATAAATTATTAAAAAATTTTAAAAAATTTTTTCTAATTGGTAATCTTATTTCTTACAGAGTATTTTATTTCAGTAACTGACTTTTCTGTGCCTTTGTCATTGGTTCTGATTGTTCAGGAGAGAATGAACATATAATTTGCTCATAGAAGATCACATTTCTCCCCCAAAATTATAAAATGGCACAAGTAACACATTTTACTTTATGATTAATTAACAGAAAGTCAGTGAAATGTGACCATTAATTAAGAGAGCACTTTGATACAAAGGGGAATTTATAAGTTAGTGAGATTGCTGGATAAGTATAGAACTTGTATCTCTCCTGTAAGGACATAAATATTGGGGCTAATCTGATCCATTAGATAGAGACAAATTATTTGTATCTCCACTTGACAGAAGGCTCTGAGCTAGTTTGACTGCAGTAACTTCAGTGATTTGTTTCAAGAGTGAAGAACGGACAGATTTGTCTCCACAACCGTTGAGTAACTGCCTCTCTGTAACACTGTGGAGTCCAGGCCCTGCGCTCTCTGCCATATACATGACCTTGATCCTCTGTTCTACCGGCATCTTCTCAAAGTTATGCAACAGGTCTGCAAATTTAGAAACAAAATTTGATACATGTACACAATGGATAAATTTCTACCTAAAATCGATGCTAAGCAGGTACTGACCAGACCTTCCACCCTTTTCAGCACTTAGTGTCATAACTGATAAAAAATAAACATGGGGAAAGAGGGAATAAGAAAATCAGGTAAAGTCTGAGATGAAGTAGCCAAATAAAAAAATGTGATCAGATTTCACATTAATGGTGTTGAAATGAATTGACAAATAGGTGTGCATGATAAACAACATTTCCTAAATTATTGAGCAAAACAGAAAAGTGGTAAGACAGTCTGTGGCTTAGAAGGAATATCTGCTTTAGAAAGTCCACTGGTAGGTATCAGTCATACTGAATGGCAAACACTTCTCATGGGTGTTGAATATTTCTCTTTTAAAGGCCAGAGGATAGCTTCAGACTATTTTAATCATTTCTATTTCTCTAATACACTCAGCTCCAAGAAAACTTAGAAGTAATTGCTTCCACATTTGAAATTTGTGTAATGAATGGCTGATTGAAATTCAATGACTTTCTTTCATATGTCTGATTTTTTCCTCATGTCAGTTTCTTTGAAGATGAATTGATATTGGGGAAGTGATACAAGTGCTCTAAACGCGATTCCATGTTATAGATGCAGCTTTTGGCTCAGTAAAGCAGAGTGAGCTCAGGTATTCGGGTCCAGGATTTATATCTATAGGTGGAGGGAAGCATGTCCATCATTTTAGGTTTTAATGTTCAGAGTATTTAGGAGAATTAGGTACATATCTTTTTAATCAACTTTAAAAGCTAAATTGAATCTGAACTTTTTGCTAATATTATTGGAAATCTTTAACCACTTTTGTAAAGAACATTGCTCCCTAAAACATATCACCATAGTGATTCTGAATACAGTGATTCCTTAGAGAAAAAAAAGTAAATATATATATATATATATATATATATATATATATATATATTTGCAAACAATCACTCCTACCTAAAGGCTTAAACTATATGTAAAAATAAATGTGTGGAAGTATGTGAGACTTGTTCCTAGAAAAAGTAAATATAGGAAAAAACTGAAAAGTGATCTTTTAGCTCTTTCTTATAGAAAAATGCTTGTGAATGATCTAGAAGCAGAGTCAGAGCTATAGTATAGAATCTGGGTGTTTTGCCTTCACGAGGCCCATGTAGGTTCGATCCACAGCATCCAAATGGTCCCCTGAGAATGCACTACCATGAGTAATTCCTGAATGCAGAGCCAGGAGTAACCTCTGAGCATCATCTGGTTACATCAAAAGCCAAAACAAAAGTTTCTACTCCTTTGTATGCCTCTCACATGCTGCCTGCCACTCCCCAAAACTCTGTTTACACTAAACCCCACTTCTCAAACTGCCCAGAAACAAAAACAGCCACATGGACCTCACTCTTTTCTGTGCCTCTGTCAGTCTCCCAGAACTTCCAGGAATCAGAATCTTGCTCTGAAATCGACTCCCGCATCATTATCTACCACGCATGTGATCATCGTAGGAAGCGTGAAGAACACCACTAGTAACTTTTAAATTGGTAAGTAATTCACATCATGTACAAAGGCAATGAAAACAAAATATGACTTTGCCAACAGCACTAAATTCTGGATTTAGGCTGAATTTGAAACTGGGGCTCCTTCCTCCCTGTTTGGGCTTCTTGAAAGGAGGGAAGCCACTATCAGATTCTGATCATCTGATACCAGTTAATGAGTCATCATTTAAACTCAGTATGTTTCTCTTATGTGGACCGGGAAGCATACATGTCACCACTAAACTGTCTTATTTGCCTGTCTGATCCTTGGTTAATTACATATACCAGCCTCTTAAGAACCCAAATGAGTACAGGATGACACTTTTTACACCCCACAATGCCAAAACAACAAATCACTTGTATCACTTGTCTTCCCATTGTTCATCGATTTGCTCAAGTGGGCACCAGTAACATCCCCATATATCCTGTCACATGCTAGTGCAGCCCAAGGGCATCTGCTCACTCCAGGAACACAAAGAGCTTCAGACCATTTCTTCAGGTCATGGGAATGAAGTCTATAATTGTTAACTGTTTTTTTTTTTTTGGCATATCAAATATGACTCCAGACAAATGGGGCAGAGCTGCTACCGGCTCTTCCTGTGTTCATCTGATCATGAGGTGCCTGGGGAAAGGCGAAGTTCTAGCACTGGCCCACCATCCCAACAGAGCCTCACAGGAAGCCAGAGGAACCCACACACCATGAGAGCAGTCATTTTCAACATCCAGACTCCACAGCTCATCAGAGCTCCACCCAGCAGAAACGCTGATCTCTTCCCATTGCAGTTTATCAGTAAATGCACAAGATCAGAGCCTACTACTGAGAGTATACCACCCACACAGAAGAGCCTGGCAAGCTACTGCTGTTTGTTATTTGATATGCCAAAAACAACAAAAGCAATGAAAAAAGCTACTTTTGTTCTAAAGAAATTAATCACAAGAAAAATATGAACTATGGTTTATGTCTGTATCATATCATCTGAAGTTACTTCCTTCATCACTGTCTAGAATGCAGTTGACAGTCCCAGTCTGGGTACAGCATGTCCTACCTTCTCTATATCAAGGACCTTCCCTCTGAGTCGCTCATCATGGACTTGGCTAAATAAACCCCAATGTTTTATGTCACTTTGAAGTAAATTTTATTCTGTAATATACCAGCTGTCCAAGCAGATATTCACCACAGATTAATTTCAATGATAATATTAGATTTGGAGTCATGTTACTTCCCTGGAATTTACTTTTATAACTCAATATTTATTAGAATGAAGTACAGAGTGATAAAATTACTTAGTTTTTCATATAGAGGCTCAATCTCCTTCAGAAAAGAGAACAAGAATCCTCTCACTTATTCCTCTGTAAATATTCCATTTTAAATTTTTATTGGCAAGGAATTTTTGCAGGCAATTTTCTTGTTAATCCATTAATAAATATGCTTCAGACAGATGGATCTTTCTTGCAATTAATATTATTTTTGTCTACAAATAATATCAAGATTTTTCTCAAAATAAAATGTCCTGTTGTTGACTCAGACTAATGCTCTTTTACTTGAACCCCTAGGTTTCTTAGACAAGAAGGCTCCAGAAACATTCTTGGCCTTTTGTCCAATGTTTAGCCTAAAAAAGGCTGCCATTTTGTTCGAATTTTGCTGATCTGAAGAGGCACATAAAGGGGCATAAAGTATTGTAAGGGAAAGAAAATAATGAGCATTGCTTTAACCCAAATCAAAGCAATTGTTAGCAGAGAGGTATGTGACTCTGTGCTTAATCAGGGAAACTTCCTCCTCTATGCGGGGCATAAACAAACAGGGTCGAACGGGTGTATAGATGACACTTTGTATAAATGAAAACTAAAGCTCAGGAAAACCCTCCCAACAGAGATAACAAGAAGCCCTAACTTCACCTTTAGATTCACTATCACTATCACTATCTTCCCGTTGATCATCTATTTGCTAGAGTGGGCACCAGTAATATCTCCATATGTCCTGTCTCATGCTAGTAGAACCCAAAGGCATCCGCTTGCTCCAGGAACATAAAGAGCCTCAACCCATTATATTAGGTCATGGGAATGCCTAATATAAATGTTACTGGTATTTGGAATATCAAATACAACATGAGCAGCTTGCCAGGCTTGCCATGTGGATGGCATACTCTTGTAGTCACCTCTAAATAAAGCAATTATAGATGAACCGCATGGCTGCTAGCGGCCACACGAGCTGGGCTGTGATAGTCTGATCTGCTGGGTGGAGTTGTGACGAGAGGGAAATCCAGATGTGGAAAATGGCGGCCCTCACTGAGTAGGGGGGTTGTCTAGCTTGTTGTGAGGCTCTGCTGGGGTGGCAGGCCAGGTCTAGAACCCGCCATGCCTCCTGGGTGCTTCATGTGCGGCTGGGCACAGAGAGAGCACATAGCAGCTCTGCCCCATGTCTGAGAGTCTCTGTTTCAGCATACCTGGGCGGATTGAAAAAAAAACTGCTGCAGGGTGGGTGTACTTTAGATTCAAAGTTCTGAAAAAGGATACGAATACTGAAGCAATTTTCAAATCAATGTATAACAAATCTTCTGGACATCCTTATTATCCATAAAATTGATCATTGCCTATCTAAGCATAAACATGAAATTTGGTTCCAAATAAATAAGAAATACCTAATTATCATTCACCATTCTCTTTTATGTTATCCCATATTTAGTTCTGTTTTTCAAGTACACCAATATAGAAGTAAATATCACTTGTATCACTTGTCTTCATAGATTTGCTCGAGTAGGCACCAGTAACATCTCCATTCATTGGGAATGTGGTCCATTCACTTGTATTACTTGTCTCTCGTTGTTCATCAATCTGCTCGAGTGGGCACCAGTAACCTCTCCATATTTCCTGTCACATACTAGTGTAGCCCAAGGGCATCTGCTCGCTCCAGGAACATGAAGAGCTTCAGACTATTCCTTCAGGTCATCGGAATGAAATCTACAACTATTACTGGGTTTTGGCATATCAAATCACGACACGGGTAGCTTGCCAGGCTCTGCCATGCGAGTGGGATACTCTTGTAGCAGCCTCTCAACTGGTGCAAGCTTTGCATTGACCACCGAGGTCTGTTTCCTTTAAGTTGCTGTGTGAGTAGGAAGTGGTGACGTTTGTTTGCTGAACGCATAAGGAATGGCTTTGGTGAAAGAAGCCGTGGGATCCACGAACAATGTGATAGGAGTTTAAATATGAAGCCAGGAAAATTAGCATTTGACCCTATATTCCCTATGTGTCCCACAAAATTGCCTTTAACTGGCAAAATAGAATAGATAAGAAATGTGGGGAGCATTTTAAATGTTTTTCACTGAAAATATACTTGTGGTAGTTACATTTTGCTAATGGTTTGGCTCCCAGTTTGATAAAAGTAGGAGAAATCACAACAATCTATTAGGTCTCTCAATTAGTTTGCTCTAACAAAAATGCCACACACTTAGTAACCTAAAATAACATGGATTTATTATTCTAACCTCAGAAGGTAAAAAGCCTAGAATAGGTCTCCCAGGGTTAGACTCAAGGTAGAAACAAAATAGAAAGAGCACAAGAGGGTTTAAAACCCAATGGGAAAAACAATAGGATTCTATTCATGTTCCCCCTTGAACATGTATTTTACTTGCTTGTTTCTATGTCTCTTTGCTTGCTTTTTCCACTCTGGACAAGCCCATATTCTCGCTTGAACACATCCTTCTACTCTTTATCTTCTCTCACATCTTTCTAAGTTTCAATCAAACTGTTTTGATTCATGACAAAAAAATGCTAATATTATTTCAAGGAATGTTTACTTTTCAAGAAAATACACACCAGACTAGAGTAGGCCACTCTCTGCACCTGTAAGCCATGAGACTCCATTCCACTTTTATGGAGTGCCACTCAAATAAGAGACCGAGTAATGGATAAATAAAGAGATTTATTGGTAACAAATCAACAAGATCAATAACTGAGATGGTGGAAGGCTCCTGTTTTCAAAGTCATCATCTTATCTGCTGATCACAAAAGGGGTTTTTTTAATAGAAAAAGGACAGTGCAGTAAAAGATGGACTGAAGATCAATGGGTACTAGAATGAGTAGTGAAACTTCTTGTGGGCTGGTTCCCTGAAACACACTGGGCTTGCTAAGGAACTACATGAATAGTGTCAATGGCGAGGCATTAGAGAAGGGGTAAACTGAGAATAAATCGCTTTGCCACAGTTTCGCATTCACCAAGTTTCTCTTCCCTATCCCCTTGTAATGATCTGATTCGTTCATTTGTTTTCTTAATTTTAGTATCTATGGTGTGTGATGCAGATATTTTATATGTAATTGATTGTTTTACATGTCTCAGAATCATGCATAAATTGTGTGATTCTATAGGTAGCATTCTGAAACTTGAGTTCTTTTTGCTAATAACTTGTGTTTTAGGATTTATCCACACAGTTTATCTTAAATATCAAATGCTATTTCATGACATAAAAGCATCAACAGAACCAAAATCAAATTAATAACATAATAATTAAGCTTAATTGTTATTACATTCAGCCAAATTTCATTCAAAAATTGTTATTCTAAGCAATATTAATATAAGATAGCAGAAATACCTAAGAAGTCAGGAAAGGATCCTGGATTGTTAGTCAAATGAGTTCGGATTAATTCTTGATTTACTAATCAAACTACTATGTGATTCTGAGTGAATCTCTTAACATTACTAAGCCTCATTCAGTCTAACTACATAATGGTAACACTGGCGCCCATTTTAATCTACGGTCAAGAGATGCTACAGTATAGAAATGATAGAGCATAAGGCAGAACATAGTCTTCATCACACCGTACAGGGGAAACTGGACAGTTAGAGGTTAAAAAAATTCAACACCTACTTCACACCATTTATAAATGATGATTCAAAGTAGATTAAATACCTTTATCATGATCACAATCTTCCCATTAATCATCTATTTGCTAGAGCGGGCACCAGTAATATCTCCATATGTCCTGTCTCATGCTAGTAGAACCCAAAGGCATCCGCTTGCTCCAGGAACATAAAGAGCCTCAAACCATTATACTAGATCATGGGAATGACCTAATATAAATGTTACTGGTATTTGGCATATCAAATACAACACGAGCAGCTTGCCAGGCTTGCTGTGCGGGTGACATACTCTTGTAGTCACCTCTAAATAAAGCATTTCTTGATGAACCGCGTGGCTGCTAGCGGCCACCCGAGCCGGGCTGTGATAGTCTGGTCTGCTGGGTGGAGTTGTGTCGAGAGGGAAGTCCGGCTGTGGAAAATGGCGGCCCCCATGGAGTAGGGGCGCGAGTCTGGCTTGTTGTGAGGCTCTGCTGGGGTGGCAGGCCAGGGCTTGAACCCACCATGCCTTCCAGGCACCTCATGAGTGGCTGGGCACAGGGAGAGCAAGTAGCAGCTCTGCTCCATGTCTGAGAGTCTCTGTTTCAGCATACCTGGGCCGGATTGAAAAAAAACTGCTGCAGGGTGGGAGTCGATGATCTGGGCTGTGACAGTCTAGTCTGCTGGGTGGAGTTGTGATGAGAGGGAAGTCCAGCTGTGGAAAATGGTGGCCCCCATGGAGTAGGGGAGGTCATCTGGCTTGTTGTGATGCTCTGCTGGGGTGGCAGGACAGGGCTAGAACCCGCCATGCCTTCTGGGCACCTCATGAGTGGCTGGGCACAGGGAGAGCAAGTAGCAGCTCTGCCCCCATGTCTGAGAGTCTCTGGTTATACCAAGCCTTTTCTATTAAAAAACTGATAAAAATATACACAGATTCTACAAAATTTTAATTTTAATCAGGAATTTTCCAGGATATAATCCCACTGGCAAAATAAACAAAATCGGTAAAGATGGACTACAACCCAAGAAACTTTTGTATTGTGAAAGAAAGGATATCTAAAATAAATAACATGAAGCACTGAATGGGAGAAAATATTCACATATCACACAACAGGCAAGAGATAATAGATAAGACCAGAGATAAGACTAAAGGTAATATAATATCAAAGATATATTATATCAAGAGATAATAATCAAGATCAAAGATATAATATCCAATATCTATAAAAGTATTCTCAAAGCTCAATACCACCATAAAAAATTCCCATCAAACAATGGGGAGAGGAAATGAAAAGACAATTCCTCAGTTGAGATAAAGATTGTCAGTAAACATGTGGAAAAATGTTCACTGCTAATTATTAGGAAAAATCAAAATTACATGAGATGCAATGTGATATAGTGCAGGAGTTAAGCACTTCCCTTGCACAGGGCAGGACCTGGTTTGATCTGGGATTGGACATGGTCCTCTCAGCAACTAAGTGGTCCCTGACCAGAGAGCAAGCCCTGAGCACAGCTATATGCGGTCCCCAAATAAAAACAAACTAAATAAGCAAACCAAAACCAGGGATAAGATAATCCCCAGTGGAAAAACCTGAGATTAGAACAAGAAAACTATGACCTGAGAGTGCTAAGGGGCTGCGTATAAGGGTGGGCATGGACCTTAGTTGGAAGGTTTCTTCCCCTCTAGGCATGGTGTAGCATGACTGTATGTAGAAAACAATAATCTTTGTACTACTTCATTTATGGACTAGAGCCGTTACTGACTGGATCCCACAGGACATCAAAAGATCACATGGCTGCCCACCTACAAGATGGTCAGACTTCTTCGCCAAGACCCTGAATGAACGGTTTGAGGATCTTCGTATTACTGAAGCAAGCAGATGCCATTGGGCTACACTGGCACGTGATAGGGTCAAATGGAAATGTTACTGGTGCCCACTCGAGGAAATCGATGAATAAAGGGATGTCAAGTGATCAAATGATCAAATGACTACTTTATTAATAAAATTAAAATGACAATTAAACTGAGTATTCTGGTAATTCTTTAGAATCATCATTAAAACTGTACTTATTACACAGAATTTTAGAAGAGGCTTCATAAAGAATTCCATTTTACAACTCATGGACTAAAGAATAGGGTGCACTACAAAATCTTACCTTAAATAAAACCTTTCAAAGAGAGAGGAGAAAGAAGAAAAGTTTATGCCAGAGGCAGGTTGGGGGGTAGGGAATCTGGGGACATTGGTGCTGAGAATTGTGCACTGGTGGAGGGATGGGTTTTCTAACATTGTATGATTGAAACTCAATCATTAACAGCTTTGTAACTATCTACCGTGCAGTGCCATAATAAAAATATCAATAGTAAAAAATATTAAATGTATATCTTCTCTTGTTACTGGAGTTTTCAGCAACTTCTGATTTCTGTTATACAAATAATGTTGCAGTAAACTTTTTTCTTGGGTGAGTAGCACATCAAGTATTTTATGGGCCCCATTCCTGGGGCTAAGTTGTCTCACTACATCACAAACAGTTACAGTCTCCATGAACATGAGAAATCTTAAAAACATTTGCACCTGGCTCCCCAGTCAAAGAAGTTTCTCAAATTTCCCTTCTGATCATGTCAGACTTGTCTCTTCTCTAACTTTTTATATTTTATCACCATCTAACTCAATGTATTTATAATTGTATTTTTCTGATTATTGTCAAAATTATTATTATTATTAGCTTATTTCCCTCCTCTTCCTTTTCATCCCAGCATTTTTATACATAGCTTTTACATATCAACTTCACTTGTGTGACTTTAGATTTCCATGTACAAATTCTACGCTAGAAGTCTTTTTTTTTCTCTTAGCTTTGAGAAAACTGACACTCTGGATGTCACAGAAAGACTGGACTTTGCATTTGCCCTCTTGTCACTTCTCTGCCTCACTCTTACTCTCTGTATTTTTAAAAGCAGAAGATAGAAACAGAGAGAAGGTAATTAGAATAAAATCACCCATCCTTGGAGGCTAGCTTGCCCTGACCATTATTTTGACTCTTGAAAACTAAAACTATTTCCAAGGGAAACCCAGCATCCTCCTGTTTGAACTGGGTAACTGAAAGGCTCCCAGAAGCACAAATAACCTCTAAAATGAAATTGTAAGAGAGGACATGAGCTTGTTTAGACTAAAGATTCCATTGATAAGAGAATCCCTAGGCTCCAGGGCTGAGTTTTTTTCAATAAAACAAACTCAGATCTGCCTTCTTCCTTCCTTCTACACCACAATCTCTGCTTGTTTTTTCTGTATAGTGCTTATTGCTACTATAATTACCCAATATTGGCTGTCCATATGAACAGATTTTAAATCACATTGGATGCTTTCTTCTTCCCCTGCCATAATGCAAGTTTCACAAGGGTAAGTTCACTGCTTTGTCCTTTGCTAAATACCCATTTCCCTGCGAATATTGGGAGGTGATGATTACATCATTGTTTAATATGCTAAGTGCCCACCATGCACCATCTGTGAACTATTGAGAAAACAATATGTATAACAAACTGTTTTCCCTATTCAGAGATTATTGTTACTATTGGGATCTTGCCCGTGTTCACAGAGCTTGACAACGAAGCTAACAGATTAGTCCTTATCTCTCCTGGACAATGGAATGTGTTCATATTTGAGTGAGAGATGTCAGTGATGAAGCAAAAGCAACTCTCTTCTAGAGAGCACTAGAGAACAAGGATTTGGATAGAAAGGTGAAGAGTTAACACTTTAAAAATCACAATGCTAAGGTATTCAAAATTAGAATTGGTGAAATGTATAGTTTGAACAATCAAGATGGATTTGCCATGTTTTTACCAAAGTTTAAGCTTCAGAATCTCTCACCTCTAGGATTCGAGATCAGGTGGGTCAGGCTGGAAAGGTTGTATGTGGAAATTGGCATTTGTCCTGCTCATTGCCAATCTGGGTTCAATTTCTGACATCCCATGTGGCTGCTGAGCCTTTCAGGCACAGTCCCTGAGTATAGAGTCAGGAGTAAGCCCTTGAGCACTGCCAGGTGTGGACCAAAAACCAAAAATAAAAAACAAAATCCAAAACCAACTTGATAAGCCCATGGATAAATTCACATAGTTATTTGAGTGAGGCCTTCAGAAACAGTCAGTTCTGGAGAGTATTCTTCTGCTCCAACCTTTTGTCATCATACTAAAACTCCATTAGGTAAATTAGGATAGCCCCAAGAATTTGGGGGACCAATAAAAATATTCAGTTCTGAATATTTAGAGTACTGTTAAATGATTCTTAGTTGATCTAAGGTAGTATAAAATGTATTCAAAAGAATACAGCTATTTGTCCAGGGTTTCCTTGGATGTATGAGACCTCACAATAACAGGTTTACAGTAAGAGCATCTACAAGACTCATTAATAAGATTTAAAATTAATCATGAAAATTAGAATAACTGAAATCTGAATGTACAAGTGAAAAAACAGTGTTGATTTAAAAAATGTGTTAGCACACTTAAAAATTTACATGGCAGAAGTCAGAGATGGAAAAGATGGTAATGTGCTCCCCTTGCACGTAGCATATCTGGGTCTCATCCATGGCATTCCATATGTTTCCATAAGCCTTTCAAGAGTGATCCCTAAGTGCAGAGACAGGAATAAACCCTGAGCACCTCTGAGTATAAAACAAAATAAAGCAAAATATTTACATGGCAGAGGCCAAGGACTTAGTATAAAAATTAAGATGCTGGTTCAGCATGTTGCTTAGCGTGTGACTCTGCTTTAGAACCCTGGTTCAAATCCAAGTGGCAGGGCCAGAGCGATAGCACAGTGGGGAGGATGTTTGCCTTGCACGTGGTTGACCCGGTTCGATCCCCGCCATCCCGTATGGTTCTCTGAGCCAGAAATAACCCCTGAGCAGGTGTGACCCAAAAAGCAAAAAAAAAAAAAAAAATAAAATCCTAGTGGTAAATATGGTGGGTCCCCTGAGAATCACCAGGCATGACTTTGAGCAGAGCCAGGTGTGGACTCGAAATACATGTAGGTCAATGGAAATTTTCCTGATAAAAATTTTCATCACTATCACTATCTTCCTGTTCATCATCTATTTGCTCGAGCGGGCACCAGTAATATCTCCATATGTCCTGTCTCATGCTATTAGAGCCCAGGGCACCTGCTTGCTCCAGGAACATAAAGAGCCTCAGACAATTATATTAGGTCATGGGAATGACCTAATATAATTGTTACTGGTATTTGGCATATCAAATACGACAAGGGCAGCTTGACAGGCTTGCTGTGCTGGTGGCATACTCTTGTAGTCACCTCTAAATACAGCATTTATAGATGAACTGCTTGCGCGGCGCAAGCGGCTTTGAAAGGCTCGTCTGCTGCTGGGTGGAGTTCTGAGGAGAGGGAAGTCCGATGTGGAAGATGGCAGCCCTCATGGAGTGGGCGGGGGTGTATCTGGCTTATTGTGAGGCCTTGCTGGGGTGGCAGGCCAGGGCTAGAACCCGCCATCCCTCCCGGTGCCTCGTGAGCGGCTGAGCACAGAGAGAGCAAGTAGCAGTTCTGCCCCATGTCTGTAAGTCTCTGGATCAGCATACCTGGGCCGGATTGAAAAAAAAAACTGCTGCAGGGTGGGTGTCGATGATCCAGGCTGTGATAGGCTGGTCTGCTGCTGGGTGGAGTTCTGACGAGAGGGAAGTCCGATGTGGAAGATGGCGGCCCTCATAGAGTGGGAGGGGAGGTTTTGTATGGCTTGTTGTGAGGCCCTGCTGGTGGATGGCCAGGCCTAGAACCGCCATCCCTCCTGGGAACCTTGTGAGCGGCTGGGCATAGGGAGAGCAAGTAGCAGCTCTGCCCCCATGTCTGTAAGTCTCTGGATGAGCATACCTGGGCCAGATTTAAAAAAAAAAAATTCATAACAATATTAATAAGTAGTTATAAAGCAAAAAACAAATCTTTCTTTTTTTTGGGGGGTCACACCCAGCAATGCTCAGGTATTTCTTCTGGCTCTTCACTCAGTAATTACTCCTGACGGTGCTCGGGGGACCATATGGGATGCCTGGGATCGAACCGGGCCGGCATGGGCAGGCCGCATGCAAGGCAAACGTCCTACTCACTGGGCTATTGATTGGGCCCCAAAACAAATCTTTCTATATCACTTTCAAAAAAGAAAGAGAACCAGGGTAAAAGTTCTAATTATCCTTTTAACTTCTCTTTAGAAAATAAGACTAACAAAGAAATTTTACAGGAATCCCCAAACAGGACTTTGCCCTTTGTACAACTCACTGGTTGAGTTCTAATGGTAGAATCTGAGAGACAGCACAGTGGAGGTGGGGGACAGAAACTAAACTGGATTCGGGGTCACCTATTCAAATCTTTCACCAAATCTGTTTGAAATCATACTTGTCACTGTCAAATAAAAAATCAATCCAAGCAGGTAAACGTGATGTAAAGGAATAGATGGGCTGGAAGAAGTTTTCCAAGGAAAAAGAGGAAGAGAAGGACCTACCAAGCTCAATTAAGGCCAAGCCCTAACCTGCGGGCACTCGGGTAAGGCAGGAAGGAGCTTAGAAGATGAGCCGACATGCTTGCAATAGGCCATGTGAACAAGTGGGAGGAGCAAGATGAAAGGGAGGAAAGGGCTGATTATAGGTCGCAGTATGTTTCACCCTTAGGCCAGTCAAGTCCTGGTGTTGGCTTGAAAGTGGAATTTCCTAAACTCCTGAGTAGGAATCTTGAGATTTCCATATAAAACTCTGAAGCTAAGAAGTTAAAAGTTCAAATAGAGGGTCCACATCCCTCCCCAAATGTCCAGGCCTCTCCTTTACCTGTGTAGGACATGTGTACACAGGTAGCACATGTGTGGGACATGGCTTGCCCTGTCCATGGCTCTACCTTGTCTTGTGTCTGATTTCTCAATTGCCACTCCACAGAGTCTACTCACCTCGGAGTACAATGACCAGGTCCTGTCCCTGCACCGCCCTCTGTCCCCTTTACACTTTCCTAGTCCAAAACCATGTCCCCGGACCTTTTCTGGACTGTACCAGTGTTTCCCCCATGTCCTGTTGTAGCTTCACAGTTAAGTCTTCAGACTGCCGCCATGTGCATGTGAGCAAGAGACCTGTATCTGCAGCTGGGCCTCTCTCAACTGTCCCCCAATAGTTCCTGTCATTCTGTCCTGGCTTTCCTAATCTCTGGTCATGGCCATGATGAGACATCTGAGCTCGGAGACTGTCCCTGCCTGACTAAGCCCAGTGGGTGTGCACAAGAGCCTGATACTATAGGTTGTGGGACACACGCAGCAAGAGAGAGAGATACAGAGAGAGACACAGAGAGAGACAGACACAAAGCAAAGTCCTCTGGACATCCTCGAATTTGCTGCTCTCTTTCACCTCCAGTTATCCCGTTCTCTATTCTGATTGGCTACTTGTTTGAGGGTTGAGATTTACTGTTTTAAAATTCATTTTATTGATCACTGTGTAATACAGTTAGATGGCCATTTCTGATCAGGCTTCTGTCGCACAATGGTGCCAACACCTACCCTTCCACCAGTGCACATTTCCCACCGCTAATGTGCCCCTTTAATGGTTTGAGGCTCTTCATATTCCTGAATCAACCAGATGCCATTGGGCTACATTGGCACGTGATAGGGTCCAATGGGATTCAAGTGATCAAGTGATCAATGAGCCCCTTTACCCTCCGACCACCCCTCTCTCCCTACCTGTCTCTATGGCAGGCACTTTCCCTTTTCTCCCTCTCTCCCATTGGGTATTATGGTTCACAATGCAGATCCTGAGAAGCTATCATGTTTGTTCCTTTACCTGCTCTCAGCCCGCAGTTCTTAGACACTGATCATTTTTCACTATCTTTGTGATGGTGTCGCTTTCCCTATTCCAACTGTCCTTTCCCCAAGCAGCCGAAGCAGACTTTGAGTGGTGGACCAAACGTCCTGGCTCTTGTTTCTACTGTCCTTAGATATTGGTTTCATATTGCATTTTTTTTCAAAAGGTGGTGGGGTTGAAATCAATTCACCTGGCACCCCCCCCCTCCATTCTTGTTGCCTCGCTGGGAAAGGCTTTAAAAGAGCCGTCTGTACATTTCCATACATCTCTTCCTCTATTAATGTTGTTGAGACCATCTATGACCCAGGTGTCAAACTCCTCTATCTGCACTGTTCAGTCACATTCTTGCTGTGGGCTGCACCTTCAGTAGCCATATCTGCACACACTCAGCCCAAGCAGGTCTGGAAATTATTCCTGGCCCTGGTGATCACAGTCGCCAGAACCCCAGAGAAGGGTCCTATAAGCCAGTTCAGGTACGGGTAGATCAAGTTGAAAGAAGATAGAGAAAGGCAGAAGCTTAATATACATTCAGTTACCAAGTATTTTATTCAAATTTATCCAAGTCAAAAGATCAACTGCTCATTTCTAGAGCCAAGAATAGACTTTTGAAATGTTGGTGTCTGACCTTATCATGCAAACTATGGGCGGCATCACAATCTTCTATAACATGTCCATGGGAGGGCAGCTTCTGCACAAAGCAGAAGTTCCTTGCTCACACAGCACAGTTTCTGGAACCAGTTAAAGGGAATCCTCAGTCTATTTTTCTCTTCTTTATCTGCCAGAACTGCAGGTCAGTGTTCAAGTTCATTCTGCTCTGCACTTGATTCCTTCTCAGCTTTAATGTATCTGCCTGGAAAACCTAAGGAATAATGTGTGCCCTCATTGGCACAAACTTCTATTTCCTGGAAATCTAAGCAGAAGAGGCAAATCTCGCTCTGGTGGCAGAGAGGCCACACAAGCTGAGGGTCGACACAGCGTGCACCCCATGTACCTGCCTGGAAGGGTCTACAGTTCCCACAGCAGACCCCACCATAGAACAAGATCCCTTGACTGATTTGTTTTGGTTGGATGATCTTCGGCCAGGAGTCTTCCTGATTCTAGGCTTTCACCTGCATTTTGTGAAAGCTTTTACTTTAGAGCAATGTGACACTATAAATTCTATCTTAGCCACTTTAAAATGCACTGAAATATCTTCATAATCCCTGGCTAGTTTTACAACCAAGGAGTGTTTTCCTCATGATTCTGGGGTTTATCCCTTTGAAATGTAAGTATTGAAGATGACATACCCTGCCCCCACCCTTGTGTCTCAGGTAGGGCAGGCTCCTAACTTCAATAAGTGCTAATTAGCAAACACAGATGGTCTAATAACATTGACTGAACTCCTTACTAATGGCCTCCAGGACTTTTTCACTAGCTCATACCAGCACTTAAACCCTCCAAGCTTTCCTTTTAATGAAAGTTCACTTTCTCTGCAACTGCAACAGTCTAGAATAAAGTCTGCCCTGCCTGTGTTTCTCTGCCCAGTGCAATTTTTCTCTGCTACAACTTCAAGATTAAATTATTTGGTATGTTCTTGTTTGTCTTGTTTTGTTTTTTTTTTCTAGCATTAAACAAAGCATAGTAAATCAGGGATATAACTGAATTCTGGTCTCAGTAAAACCTTCAAATAAAGACTATCAATTTGTTTCACATATCAACCAGGATGGTAATTAGGTCATCACAGTTATATGCTGTTATTTCTAGAAAAGGTGCTAGAAATCTTACAATGTTTCTAGTTTTGCCATAGGTTCTGTGTGAGGTCCCACAACTCAGACTGTCTTAACAACAACAACAAAAATAACCCTTGAGAATTCCAGTCGCTCCCTGGAATGTGATATCCACACTTACAGGAGAAAGATTAGGAAGTTTTTTTGTGAATATTGCTGTAAATATAAGAATATTTGATTCACCAGCCAGACCCAACCAGAGTATGTTCAACAGATCACTGACATCAAAAACACCCACTTTTCATAGCCATATTTGATGATGCCTCAAGTCTTGTCCTTTGAAATTGAATGAGAATAAATAAAAATATATGCATGCATAAATACATGCAGGCATGTGCATAAACCATATATAAAACAAACCACATGGACTGCAGCTCCAATAAGAAGACTAATTGATCCCTAGCTCTATTCAAATCTACTTGGAGCAAGGCTATTTATTATCTCTTCTGCCCCATCGCTTTCACAGCCTTTAATACTTGCATACAAATAGCACCCCTTTATTCCTTCAGAATAGTCAGTCCCTGATTGCTTAGTTCCCACCTAAAGTCTAATCCTTGCTTTGAAACTTCGTAATTGGTTGCTGTGGAAATGATTATGTTGTCACAAATACAGAATTAGAACTTTGGGTGGAGAATAAGCTGCAGGAGCAATGAACTCTTTAATGAGTCAAGGTTCTGGGTTACTGTCTATGCACCCAAGCCACAGGGAGAGGATTGTCACTGGGAGGAGGGGAGAAAAGATGAGCAAACCAAAACATGACTGAAAATTGCTGGCATTTACTAGAGAGAAAGCATTTTGCCATGAAACCACAGATCAGAAGTTAAAATTTATTTTGTTAAGTCCTTTCCATACTGGAGTGTGAAAAGGTTGAATTTCTTTGGATTAAGACTTGCTAAGTAAAGAATGTAGAAACAAAGATATAAAGGATGATATTGAGAAAAATTGGCAGAGAAGAGAGAGAGAAGTCAATTAGCCTTTGCATCAAAATTGTAACTGACATTTAACAATATCTTGAAAAGTTACTGAGGTCAAGCAATAACTCATAAAATCATCCCAGTGCATTTATATACTTGTAAACTTTCACTCAGAGTGGTGGAAAATAGAAAGCATATCTCCCTATACTCTGCTAACCAGATCATCCAACCAGAGATGTTGGGCAGATAGCATGTGGCGTCACATAGGCTGGAGGATGGTACTAGCTCACCCAAAAAGGTGGATTTTGAGGCAACCCCCCCCCTGAAGCTGCCCTCAATCTGTGTTGGAGGTCATGGAGTAGCCCATGAAGAGATTGAGGGCAGCATAGTGCACTTTGGAGCACTTTTCTCCTCTCTGTTACTTTCCTTAACAGTGGCACCTTCTCCCACTTACCACTGTTTAAAGAGGCCAAGTGCCCCTACACTGCGTAATTGCTTTAGTACCTCAATGTTGGAGTTCTTTCCAAAGAACAGAACTGTTTGCACTTGTCCTGCAGTAGAGAAGGCAATTCTCCTATGCATATCCCACTATAAACAGAACTATTTGCCTGGAATATCCATCTCCTTCAATAAAGCCAGTGCAAGTCGGCTCTGTGTTCCCCATTTGAATAAAACTATAATTCTGTCATTCCTCATCAAAGACAAATCTTCAATACTTACTGGAATGTTCAAAAAATATCCTCAAAGCTGTCTCTGAAGCCATAAAATGACATTTGATGCTATCCAAAGATATTAGCAATCAGCGATCCGAGGACTAGAAAATTACTGTAATTATTGGTCCTTGTGCTTGAAAACACCAATTCTCTTTTTCTTTCCTCAAGTTGTAAGATTTCTTTACAATTGAGATTATGGGATGTGTTAAAGAAAGAAGTTTCCTGTTCATAATCAGATAATATCCCTTTTATAGAAAGGGATGGACACAGAGAGTTGGTAACATAAACACAGTAATCACAGCTCATGAAGGAAGTAGGTTCTACTCTCTCCCTGCCCAGGGAAGGAAAAGGAACAAAATGAAAGTGTGATTCTTCCTCAGACCTGCGTAAGGTCTGAGGGGAAGGTGTTGCCTTTGAACACAGCCGACCCAGGTTTGATCCCGCCAATCATATGGTTCCCTGAGTACTGCCAGGAGTGACCTGAGTGCAGAGACAAGAGTAACCTTGTCTTCTTCTAGAGTGACTCAAATAATAAACAAACAAACAAAACAAATACATAGATAAATGGATAAATAAATAGATAGGTAGATAGATAGGTAGATAGGTAGATAGGATAGGTAGATAGATAGATAGGTAGATAGATAGATAGATAGATAGATAGATAGATAGATAGATAGATAGATAGATAGATAGATAGATAGATAGATAGATAGATAGATAGATAGATAGATAGATAGATAGATAGATAGATAGATAGATAGATAGATAGATAGATAGATAGATAGATAGATGAGATAGATAGATAGATAGATAGATAGATAGATAGATAGATAGATAGATAGATAGATAGATAGATAGATAGATAGATAGATAGATAGATGCATAAATAAATGAATAAATGAATAAATAGAATAAAGTAATCAGTGATAGTAACAAAATATTTCCTTTTAAGGTATTGGTGGTGATTGTTTTCTTAGCATCCTGGAAGTGTAAGAAATGTATACAGATGTATGAGATATCTGTAATGCAGATCAAAGACTGAGCAAAGGCAAACTCAGGGCAAATCCCATCCTGAGTGTTGGAAATGTAGCCCCCACACCAATAGGTTGCTTCCAGGTTTAGAGTGAGGGAGCTCAGAGGGAGAGAGGATAGAATTTCAGGGCACCTCATAGTCTATGGCTGACTTCAACCTCATAGTTTATACTTTTCTGGCCAATTTTGAGCACTTTTATTTATGGAGATTAATAAAGGTTTTGACCTTAGCGGCCTTAGAGGAAATTCTCCTGGTAATAAGACATGCTTTCTGATGCTGGTCTGGGTCGTCCACCTAAATAATGCAGATGGGCTCCCAGTGTGACAAATGTTGAGAGAGACAGCTGCCTTCTCCTGACCCACCCCAAGACAGGCTGGAAGTCTAGGGCTGATAAAGTCTAGGATGAGTACACAGAACGATCAAGGCCTACCAGTTCCCCCAGGTAGCCAGAAGCCATAGCTGATGTCTTCTTGATCTGCATGGCAGGGAACTTAATTCCCACCACCCAATTTCCTGGAAAGCCATGGACTCAGGCTGGAGGAAAGAACTTATCTTTACAGGAAAGGGAAGTCAGTCTTAGGTTTTACCCAGGCCTCTTGGGTCCTTATCTTTTCACAGAAAAGAATTTCAAGAAGAGATAAGCAGTGAAATGAAAAAGATTTTATTTGAAAGTTTTTGAAGAGTGATAGAAAGAGAGAGTAAGTGTTTAAGAGAGAACGTAAGCATCTCCAAATGTGGAGAGTCCCAGGACACATTCCAGCTTTAGATAAGAAAGTATGGAAGTACACATCTCAAGAGGGGGCAATGCAGGCAACATATATGGTCAGAAACATAGACACAAGTAGCACATGGGCCTGGGCAGCATATCCGCACACTCTTTTTGTTCAAGTTGGCTTTTCTAGTGTTTCTCCCAAGTTGTTCTATGTGGGACTTTCTACAAAGATGAGTCCATCGCTAGGATGGTTGCCAAGTTGGGTAGAGCTGGGATTAAGTGATGGTCTCTTTGAAATTCCTTTTATGACTTTTGCTCCTGCTGGAACTTCTCTTGGAGGGAGGATTCACTCTTCTTCGGTATGTGCTGGCTCCAAATAAAGGCTCATCCGGTTTTACACTCTTCCCATTTACCTATTTGCTCACTTTCCAAGTGAAAACGTTTGAATAGATTAGAGCTAGAGCAAAAGTGATGAACTTTGATGTCTGAAGCAGAGTACCAGCTGGGTATCAGAATCTGATATCTCCAGACTTCTGGAACCTTCTACAAAATTAGGCCTCATCAAAAGCATCGAAGAAATAGCGAAAAAGACAAAGAACCTCTGGCTCCGGGCACATCTCTTTGACTCAACTGTTCTCTCTGCATTAACATATGCCTCAGAGACCTGGGCCCTAGAAAGCAGGATGAGAATGCTATTTGGGTCTCCCAAAGAGGAATCGAAAGAGCTATGCTTGGAATATCATGCCTCACTCAAGTGAGAGAAGGAATCCGAGTTCTGACCTCCCTAGCTGTTCCAGAGTCAGGGACGCTGTCTCTTTTGCTAAGGCATAAAAAATCAGATGGGCTGGACATGTAATGCAATTTGGAGGCGACCGCTGGGCTAGAGCCGTTACCAAATGGATCCCACTGGATGTCAAAAGATCACTTGGCCACCCACCTACAAAATGGTCAGTCAGACTTCTTCGTCAAGACCCTGAATGAACGTTTTGAGGCTCTTCATATTCCTGAAGCAACCAGAGGTCATTGGGCTACACTGGCACGTGATAGGGTCAAATAGAAATGTTACTGCTGCCCGCTCGAGCAAATCGATGATTAATGGCATGTCAAGTAATCTAGTGATCTAGTGACCTTGGATGAAGACAAATCACCAGCCACACCACCCTGGATTGGGACAAGAGAAAGAAGGTGACTGGGGGCAAAAGCAGCCTTCCCAGAAATCATCCCAGAAGCCTAGATTTGTACTCAGCCTCAAGCTTGTTTTTCCTTCCTCTAAGTGTTCTGATGAGATTTCTCAACAGTTGTGATTATGTTCTTGATCCTCACATCTAGGGAAGTACTTTTTGAGAACTCTGAGCTAAGACAATTGCAGGTGGGAAAATAGACAGTCTTCCCATTTCTCACAGAAACTAAAGACAGTTTAAAAGAAGCAAGAAGACAAGAACCTTGGCAATGAGCTAAAGGGAAGGAGGGAAAGTGGAGCTTAGTTCAGTGTCCATCACAGTGAGGTGTCTCTAAGGAAAAGGGTTGTTTGAAATTAGAGAAAAAGAATAACTTCAGTGTCTTTTGGCGCACAGAACAGAAGCGCTACTCAGGGCAGCAGAGATGACAGAAAACTGGCAGTTCCTATCCACATGTAAAAGCCAGTTAAACTCTTTACAAGGGTCAGTCCTCTCCTTTTCAGACCAATGCTGGAGTGGAGCAGGGAAGGCAGTTGCTCCCTGGGCTATTAACATTGTTAACCATAATGCCAGTCAGATGCAGAGCAGGGCTTCTTGCCTTCCTGCCTTCCCTTTGTCTCCTCCCTGTTCAAAAGTAGCTGACAACTGCCCCCTTTCAATAAGAAACTTCAAATCAGTCTGTCATAAGGCGCATTCCAAAATTAGCTTCTCTAGACATTTAAACTACAAAACACTCCAGTTAGGAGGTGAATAGTCAACAGTCACCATGAAGCCCTTCATTCAATCACCAGAATTTACAGGGAGCTCATTCTAGCCTGATTATGGGCCTAGCTCCCAGCTCCAGGCTGAGGGTACAGTGGGAGGGAAGTGGAGACCAGCCTTCAAGGTTTTTCTTTGAGTACCAGACACTGGCAGTAACTCTCAAGGGTGTAGCTACTCAGAATGTCTGAGTTTATCAAGTTCTGTGAAAACATTTGGAACTGAAGCCACCTATGGATCGGAAGCTGGCATCTTTTCAGCCCAAGAGCTCTTTAAGTCTAGAATTCACCCAACTAAGAACACAGATCAACCTTTTCATGTCTTGGTCAGAGTCCCTGCCTGCCATGATTGCAGAGCACACATGTGTTAAGAAGAGGCAACTTGGAGTCAGACTCTAGGGATCTGAATTCCAAATCTCAACTAGGATCTGAATTCCAAGTCTCAACTTAGAGCTGTGTGATGTTGAATGATATATTTAAACTTTCTGGACTTCTGTTTCCTAGTCTATGAAATGAACCTAGAACGAACCTCTCAACCTCTGCCCCTCCCAGAATTGAAGTCATCATTATAAGAAGATTTCGGTCTATAAATGATTGAGTGTAACAATCATTTTTAATAACCATTACTATAATTATCACAAACCAGTGTTTATAATTAGTTGCATTGTTATTTTAGATATAGTTGACTATTGTTAAGTGGATATAGATAATGTGTGGCTGAGGGTAGAAGCAGCTGGCGAGGATCTGTATGTGTGTGTGGCTCCTGAAACAGTCTAATGATTTCTGCTCACTGTTGCAATTCCTGGAACTTGCCCCCAAATCCCTGTCTGACAACTGTAGTCCCTGGAGCCAGCCTAGCTCTGTCTGGAAGAAACAGGACTTGGTACCAATGTAATTCTTCCCCCAGCCCAGAATCCCTTTACTTCACTATAAATCCACCAAAAATGCATGTTGGGCGCTACTTCACCCAAGAGTGGCTCAGTCAACCTGTATCAGCCTGATTGTTCTATTGGTCTCTACTTTTTACTTCTCTAAGTTCATTCATGGACCTTTCAGATAACGGAAAGTATGGAATTCTGGTTCCTTCCACAAAGCATAACTAAGCCAGTCTGTCCCAAAGGACCAACGAAGACACATATTTCTTAAACTCTTCACCTTCACCCTCTAACCCCCAAACTTCCATAATCACCCAGTTCCTTCCAGGGCATTACTGGTCTCCAAAAATCACACAGTTGTCTCTCAGTTGGGAACTAGATGAACAGGAAGGGCAGTTTATGGAAACTACCATCCAGAGGCTGGCATTGGGACATGCTTCCCTGGAATGTCGCCCCCTGGGGTTACTGTACTTGTTGCCTGCCTCCTTTAATGAACTTCCTGTCATGAAATCCATTGACAAAGACAATGAATAATTTTGTGACTTAAGATACATAAAAGCCTTAGTTTGTTCTTTGCCCAAATAATGCTGTTATTCTCCTTTCTCTTGTTACTGTTTCTAAACAATAAATCCTGTCTTGGAGGACAGAGGACAGGTCTCTATGTCCATGAAACCGTAGACCCCTGGTCCCATACTTCTCTCTTATTCTGTCTTTTTTCTTAATCCTTGTGGGAGCCCTGCTTCAGACCTGTTCACCAGGGACTGGTCCCCAAGGCCCTTTTCTTTAGATGCCGTGTGCTGTATTCAGCATTCCATACCTCACTGAGAGAGTGAAGAAAACAAAGAAGAGCAGTAAATTAATTTGAATTGAAAGTAAACTATACATGAAATACACTTTGAATGTTTGGATGATAACAACTTGAATAGCAATCCCATCGTACTGGCATTTTCCAAAGCATGGGCATTTCTTCAGATTGATAGAAGTTTCTACTAAACAATGTCTTAAACTTAATGGCAAGCTCAGAACAGCTGTCAATGGGGCTTTGAATGAAAGGGGGTTTTCTGGGGGAAGACAAAGACCATCTCCAGTGGCTGCCAACAGTGCTGTGCTTTAGAGGTTGACTGCCCTCCGGTTGCTAGTGAAAAAGATGAGGATGTGTTTCAGCCTCAGATATAATAGTAACTCATAATAGGAGATGAGGGTTCTTCCTGGGAGAGAACCCATCCGAGTTCTTCCACAAAGAGCAAACAACAAGGAGTTCCACAACTTTTTTTTAGAACCTGAGAGAATTTAAAGATATGTATTTTTTTGTGGATGCTTTTAAATGAAAATTGGGCTCTTGGCAAGTTTTATGGAGGATGTAAGGATATAACAGAGGCTGATCCCACCATTTGTCTTAGATCCTTCCTATTATCTTACCTGTGAGGCTAAGTTCTGGGGAGAAATTTATGATGGGCAAATTGACTGTTAAATACCTATTTATCAGGAAAGGCTCAGAAGCTTGCAGTAGTCAAAAATGTAGGTTGGGCCAGTTAAAAACAGAACTGCTCTCGGCAGCTGGTGAGGGTAAACTGAGGCATTCTCTTTCACTTCTTTGGGACATCATTACTGTAGGACAAAGCTGAAGATACATGGTGATCCTATGAAAATCCTCACATATTGCCACACAGTCAAGACTTCTTTGGTAATAATCTCTTTATAAAGAGCTTAAAGAATGAAGAGAGAGATTCTCAGAAACAAAAATGATGTGTTTAGAAAAAACAGACACCTAGGAACAAAGCAATACTTCATTTATTTTCTAATTTAAGTCAAAGAGAAAACAAGATCTTCCTCTTCTGGGTTATTCTCCTGGCTGTAGTTCTCACAACAGCCAACCATTGTCTCCGTATTGCTTTGCATCGTCTCCTTGTTGCTTTGCAGGCTAACCACAGTTTCTGTGGACAGAATCTCTGAACATACCCCTTAAGCAAGGTGACCCCAGAGTACCAGCTGCTCAGGCCTGTGCACCCTCCAGGGATGTGCAGAGAAAGCAGAGATGAGCGAGCTGGCTCACTCTGCAATCGCCCACCCCTGCACGTCTGAATAGATTTGTGTTTCAGTGAGATTCCGTGGCTACGCATGCCACAGCCCAGCAGGCACAGTCCACCTCTGAAATGTCAGATGGACATGTCAGACATGGCCCTCCAAAGTCTGCTCCATGAGCCCTGTTTAGTGCGAACCCTGATACTCAAGAAGTCTCCTTCCCCACCTCCCATTCCACCAGTGGCTCTAAATACCCTTAACAAATCTCTTCCCTTTTCCTTCGGATGACACTGTTCTCGAGAGATTTCATATTAGCAGCTTTACACATTAGAAATCCAAGCCAACCCTAAGTTCTGTAGATGCTTTTAAATCTTGGCTGATTTGGTGAGATAGCATTAATTTATTTAAGTGTATTAGGAGTGTACTGCATGTTGTCTCAAAATATATGCTGCCACACCACATGTACCTTCAAAGCACCAATATCTGGTCCACATACTCTCCACCACACTTGACTCTCGTCTGCTCCTCTGTTAACCTTAGTTCTGCAGTCAGAGTACAAGGGGCTTTTTTCCATTGCCTGAAGCTGATCCTCTGCTTTGCTTCTCTATGTCCTAGGATTGTGATGAACCCATGCTTGCTTTAGGACAGACATAACTTTATAAATCCTTCTTGCTTTCCACATAAGGGTCAAGCACTGCTCTTGCTCCTTTCTGAAATTAGAAAATATAATTTTGCAAAGTGCATAAAAACTTTCAAAAACCCTTTCATAGCTTAATGCAGTATGCCAAGAACTACTAGCTTCCACAAAGTCTTTGATTTGTTTCTTTCGTTTCTTTGTTACTTGAGTATAATCATCTTTGATTCTATATTCCATAACGTAGTTTAAAATCACGACTGGTTTAACCAGATTGCCAAAACAATTGAACCTGAAAGGAACAAAAATAAGCATTATCTTGTCTGCATCTCCATCCCACCCTCACTCAACATACCAGCTAGACAGCCACTGAACTAGAGGCAGTCGTCAAATTCATGATCCTTCCATTAATGGAACAAGTAAAAGCAAAATGCTGTGACCCATCTGAAAATAAAAGGGGAAAAAAAGGCTGCTAAATTTATTTTTAATTTTTTTTGGGGGTCACTTCATTTTACTGTGTTTTTTAATATATTTTATTAAACCACTATGAGATAAACAATTGAAACCTAGAACTGAGCATTAAATACAGGCAAAAAGATACACATGACAACCTCTTAATGCATTTATTATAATCCACAGTGTGGAAGGGAAGGAAAAGAGAGAGAGCGAGAGAGAGAAAGAGAAAGATATTAAGAAACCTGCCACAGAGGCAGGCTAGGGGGGGGAGAGGGAATTGGGAATATTGGTGGTGGGAAATGGGGACTGGTAGAGGGATCGGTGCTGGAACAATGTATGACCAAAACCCAAATATGAACATCTTATGAACATCTTTGTAACTGTATATCTCACTGTGGTATAATAAAATATTTTTAAAAAAGAAAAAAAATGTTCATGTTTGGGTTTTGGCCAAAGACTGCTAAATTTTATGTACAAACTTATTTTTTTCTGAAAATGGAGGTCTTATGCTTAATAAATTAAATATTATCTTTCAAAAATATTGCTATATTCTAAGCAATGAGATCAGTGCCACAAATATAAATTTAAGAAAGACATCTGGATTTTAAAAATTTAGTATATAATGTTATTCGTTCTTGCAACAGCATATAATGTAAAGGGAGCAGTCTCCCAAATATCACTACAGATACCCCCAACCAGAAAGAAAAAGTCCTGTCAATCTAGAGCAGATCTTTGAGGAGAGAACTCAGAAGATAGTATTGGGGCTTCAAAATCTCCTTCAGGTCATTTTTTTTTTTTGCTTTAGGGTCACAACCGGCTATGCTCAGGGGTTCCTCCTGGCTCTGCACTCAGGAATTACTCCTGGCGGTGCTCGGGGGACCATATGGGATGCCGGGGATAGAACCTGGGCCAGCACAGGCCGGCCACGTGCAAGGCAAACGCCCTACCCGCTGGGCTATGGCTCCGGCCCCTCCTTCAGGTCACTTTGAGGCATATTTTCAAAACCAGACCTGATTGGGTATATGCCACTTTTTATGGTTTAATGATTATGGAAGCCAAAATTTATAAGTAATGAATTAAACTCCTTGGTTTTCTGAAGAATCTTTTTTTTTTGGCTTTTTTTTGGGTCACACCCGGCAATGCTCAGGGGTTTCTCCTGGTTCTGCACTCAGGAATTACTCCTGGTGGTGCTCGAGGACCATATGGGATGCCGGGGATCAAACCGGGCCAGAATGGGCTGGCCACATGCAAGGCAAATGCCCTACCCGCTGGACTATCTCTCCGCCCCCCAAGAACCTTATCTCTGATAAACTGAAGAGTAGTTGCTGCTGAAACAAATATAAAAGCTAGTCATTGGATTCTGATCTGTCTTTCCCAGGCTGTTTCCCGGAACCACATGGATCATATATACTTAGATATTTTACAGTTTTATACGTGTTTTAATGACATTGGTGACCTCTGGTTCACAGCTAGATTATTTTTCAAAACATATGGCAGTGAAAGTAATTAATATTCCTTTTGATATGTCTTGTGTCTACAAAAATTATTGGGCTGGAGCGACAGTCCAGGTGGTAGGGCATTTGCCTTACACGCTTTTGATCCCAGCATCCCATATGGTACCGGAGCACTGCCAGGAGTAATTCCTGAGTGCAAAGCCAGGAGTAACCCTTTAACATCGTCAGATATGACCCAAAAAGTCAAAAACAATTATTATGATGTGTCTTCTATGTAAAAAGCATTGTGGTCTGCAATTTAGGGAATATCAGGAAGAAAAATATCCTAGTTTTGAGGTCAGGAACTAAGAAATACTAAAATAAGCAAAATACAGATACAAATTTAATGCCATAAAAGAAAATAGATAACTTCCAGAGTAAAGGATTACATAGAGAAAAAATCTATTACTATGTAACAATCTATTAGTATTTAACACATTAAAGATAATCTTCCAGAAGAGGCTGATAACGATAACCTTTAAAGGTTGAAAGATTATGACATGTAGTCTTATAAGCCTGTGGCCTTTGGTGCAGAAATTTGAAAGCTAGACTAAATTGTTTTTTATAGTTTTAATCTGGTAGCAAATATGAAGCAAGAGAAGTTTTAATCATACATAATTTTATACAAGTCTGTGTTTGAGGCAGATTAATCTGGAGGCAGTTTGAAAGATGAAACTGTCTTGTTTCTAGAAACATGAAATATTAGATAATCTGCCAACTTTTCTACTGCATAGCACCTAACACTTTGAATAAAATATAACCACTGCCTATCAGATATGCTGCTTGCAAGGAAAGAAAGAGAAATCCACAGATCCTAGAAATCCATGAGGCTGTAAGCACCCACTTAGCCCTGAAGAAGGCTGATTCACTTTTCCATAGCGACCAAGCAAAGCCTTATAACTTTTCCAATCTGGCAATCACCCAGGTACAGGAAGCCTGGAAAATTGAAGTGTAAGCTTGCAGTGATGGAACTGAGCAGCAGAGAAATTTATCAACCAGCAAAGAGGAACAGTATAAACCAGAACTAAGCATCCAGAAGGCACAACTGTACCAGCATCAAAGTTTGTCGTTTAAGCATCAAAGTTTGTCGTTTAAGCTAAATGGCATTCTTAAAGGAGACATCACATACACAGCCGATTAGGTAATAATTATTCCACCTCTCTGCATTCCGGTGTTTTTCAATTCCAGAAAATTCTGAATATAATAAAAATTCGAGTGAAGAGCATACCACATTTCAATAATAAACAATGTGTGGTAAATATTTCTTATAAATAATCTCTCTTGACTTCCAGATTATTTTGTGGCAAATATCATTCCTTAATTTATTCCATACATGTTTCAGCATGGATCTCTACCTGGTTCAGAGTTATCTCCTATCCAAACAATATTCTGCCCTGCACATATATCACATGTTTTATTTAACTCATTTATCTGTCGATAGGCATTTGTTATTCCCACATCCTGGGTATCGTGAATAATATGGCTGCAAACATGGCTCTTTGTGTATCTTTTTGAAATCTAGCCTTCGTTTCCATTGATCAAATACCCAGAAATTGAATTGCTAGATTATACAGTAGATTTACTTTGTAGGAATTGTTTTCAGGTTTCATTTTAGTCACTGTGCTTTGCAAACTTGTTATTATTGGTAGGATTTTATATATAGAATCACGTCCTCCACCGAGTTTTGCTTCTTGCCAACACTGTCCCAGAATCTTTCCCTATGACCCCAGGTATGCTTCTTATGCAAAGCCTATTCTTAGTTCAAGTTGTCTTTGGTCCTTTGTCATTAATTTACTACGTTTCTTTATATGCAGCAAATGAGAGACCATTCTGTGCCTGATCCTCTCCTTGTGACTATCTTCACTCACTGATCTGTCCACATAGAAGCAGCCACATGATTCCATCTTGACTTGAAGCCTAGCAGTATCCCATTGTGTATATGTTCTACAGGGTCCTTATATAGTCCTCTGTTTTGAGATACTTGGTTAGGTTTCAGGCTTGGACTATTATATATATTGCTTCTGGCTTTAGATTCCTTTTGCTGGTTGCTTTCTAGATGCTTAAACTATGTAGTTAGGTTATTTATTTGAGCCTTTTCTTGCTTTCAAATAAACGCTTGCCTTGCTGTACACTTTCTTCTTACTACCACTTTTGCTGTGCCCGTATTTTCTGGTATCTCGTATCTTCATTCTAATAGGCTTCCAGAAATATTGATTTTCTCTCTGACTCATTGGTTGTTTTGCAGCTAGTTGTTTAATTTCAAGCATTTGAGTTTATCCTTCTTTTCTGCTTGTGATTAACTTATTTTCAATGAGTCATGGTCTTAGAGGAGAGTTGAGATAAGTTCTAACATCTGGATTTTATACAGAAGCAGGTGCCTCAGGCTTTCTGGGATGCACCGCGCCCTCCCGTAAAACTCATCACCCTGGCCTCCCAGCATCCACCAGCCTTTGGAAGCTTGTATTATTGTTTTCAGTCTTAGCTTTGAGCCCATGTTTTCCCTGACTGTTCAGATGAAAGTTGGGTTAGTCGCAAAAAGTTTTCAGTTTCAGATCTATTCTGCTACTGTGTGAATCTCATTGGTGTTTTAAACCACTGCTGAGTGAGATTATTTGCCTCTTCATCAAAAATTAAATGTTCTTATATTTGAGTGTGGTTCAGGATATTCAGTTATATTCCATAGGTTTACAGGTCTATCTTTATACCAATACAGTGCCGTTTTAATTACATCTTCTTTGTAGTAGTGTTTGAAGGTGGGGAAAGTGATACCTCCCATCTTCTTTTTCCCAAGGTATGCTTTAACTATTTGTGGGGTTTATTATTCCATATAATTTCAGAAGTGTTTGGTCAATTTCTTTGAAGAATGTCTTCAATATCTTTATAGGGACTGCACTGAATCTGTATAAAGCTCGAGGGAATATTATAATTTTGATAATGTTAATTCTCCCAATCCATGAGCAGGGAATACTTGTCCATTTCCTCAGGTCCTTGTTTATTTCTAGAAGGAATGTATGCAGTTTTCTTTATAGAGATCCTTTACATTCTTAAGTCAAACTGATTTCTAGGTATTTGATTTTCTGTGGTTCAATTGTGAATGGGATCATTTCTTTAATATCCCTTTCTTCTCTTTCATTATTTGCATATAAGAAAGTCATTGACTTTTTCTTTGCTACTTTTGTTTGGGTCAAACCAGGCGGTGCTCAGGGGTTACACCTGGCTCTACATTCAGGAATTACTCCTGGCAGTGCTCCAGGGACCATATGGGATGCCAGGGATCGAACCTGGGCCAGCATGGGCCAACCGCTTGCAAGGCAAATGCCCTATCCAATGGGCTATCGTTCTGGCCCCAGTCATTGACTTTTGAGCATTGATTTTTTTACCCTGCCACTCTACTATAGGAATCTATTATTTCTAGGAGTTTTTAGTAGTAGAGTTTAGGGTTCTTTAGGTAGGATATCATGTCACCTGCAAATAGTGACAACTTTACTTCTTCCATTCATATCCAAATGCCCTTAATGTCCTTTTTCTTCCCTGATTGCTAATGGCAAGTACTTCCAGTACTATAATGAATAAAAGTTCTGAGAGTGGGAAACCTTGTCTTATTCACAATCTTAGGGGAAGGCTTTCAGTTTTTTCCCATTGATAATGATGCTCACTGTGTACTTGTAGTAGATGGCTTTGACTATATTGAGGAAGGTTTCATCAATTCCCATTTTATGAAGAAGTTTTACCATGAACTAGTGTTGGATCTTGTCAAATGCTTTTTTTCTGCATCTACTGATATCATTATATGGTTTTATTTTTCTCTTATTGATATGATGTATGATGTTGTTTGACTTGTGGATGTTGAACCATCCTTGCATTCCAGGGATGAATCCTACTTGGCCATGGTGTATACTATTTTTGATGGCTCTTTGTATTCCATTTGCTAGTATTTTATTGAAGATCTTAGCATTTGTGTACATCAGGGAGATTGATCTGTAGTTTTTCTTATTCAGTAATAACTCTGCCTGATTTGGTATCAGGGTGATATGTGCCTTGTAGAAGCTATTTGGGAGTGTTTCTGATTCTTCAATTTCCTGGAAGAGCTTGAAAAGAACTGGTTAAGGTCATCTTTAAAGTTTGGTAGAATTCACTGGCGAATCCTTCTGGACCAGGGCTTTTGTGTTTGGGCAGACTTTTGATTACTGATCCCATCTCCTCAGTGGTGATTTATTTGTTGAGGTATTCCAAATCTTCTTGTTGCAGCCATGGGAGGTTATAGGAATTCAGGTTTTTGCCCATATTTTCTAGGTTCTCTTTTTTGGTGGCATACAGACTCTCAAAGAAATCTCTGATGATCTTTGGAATTTCTGTGGTTTCTGATTGTGATGTCCCTCTTTTCATTTCTGATTTTATTTATTTGGGTTCTATCTTTCCCTTTCCTTGAGAGTGGTTTGTCAATCTTGTTTATTTTTTCAAGGAACCAACCTTGGTTTCATTGATCTTTTGGATTATTTTTTGTGGGGGATTCCATCTCATTAATTTCTGCTCTAAGTCTTAATTCTTTCCTTCTACCTTGTTGGGCTCCTTTTGCTGATTGCTTTCTAAGACTTGAAGCTGTGAAGTCAGACTGTTTATAATGGCCTTTTCTTCTTTTCTGATGAATGCTTGAAGAGCTATGAACTTTCCTCTTTCACTGCTTTTGCTTTATCCCACATGTTCTGGTAATTTGTGTCTTCAGTCTCATTTGTTTCCAGAAATTTTTAGATTTTCTCTTTGATTTCTTTTTATGACCTTCTGGTTGTTCAACAGTGAGCTGTTTAGTTTCCATGTGCGTGCTATGACTCTCTGCTATTGTGTGCGATTAACTTCTACTTTCCGTGCATCATGGTCTGAAAAAATAATTGACACAATTTCTATCTTCTTGATTTTATTGAGGTATGTTTTGTGCCTCAGTATGTGATCTCTCTAGGAATATGTTCCATGTGTGCTGGAGAAAAATGTGTATTCAGTTTTTTGGGAATGCAAAGCCCTGCATATATCTACTAGCCTTCTTTTTTCCATTTCTTCCTTTAGGGCCAGTATTTCCTTGTTGAGTTTCTGTCTTGTCGCTCTATCAATAGTTGATAGAACAGTGTTAAAGTCTTCAACTACAATCATGTTGCTGTCAATGCCTTCTTTGAAGACTATTAGCAGTTGTTTTAGGTATTTTGCTGACATCTCACTGGGTGTGTATTTTGTTTGCCCCTCACTGGGTGTATATATGTTTAGGACTGTAATTTCTTACTGATATATGTATCCTTTGATTATTAAGAAGTGACCTTCACTGTCACTTCTGACCTTTTTCAGCCTGAATTCTATGTTGTGGGATACTAGTATGGCTACCCCAGGCTTTTTGAGAGGTTGTTTTAGTGAAAGATTGTTTTCCAGCTTTTAACTTTGAGCCTGTCTGCTCTGATTGCTCAGATGCATTTCTTGAAGGCAGCAGAATGTTTGGTTCAATTTTTTGATCCAATTTGCCACTCTGTGTTTCTTAGCTGGTGATTTAGACCATTGACATTGAGAGAGCTTATTGTCATGGGATTTTGTGCCATCTTTCTATATAAGTTTGTTGTTCTTTTGGGTTTTTCTTGTCTTAAAGTAGCTCTTTCATCCCTTCTTTTAAGGTTGATTTTGAGTCTTTGAAGTTCCGGAGCTGTTGTTTATCCAGGCAGCTGTGGATCTGGCCTTCAAATCTGAATGAGAGTCTAGACTGGTAAATAATTCTTTGTGAGGCCTTTATTTCATTGAGTTTTTTCACTATATTCCACCACTGTCTTTGGGCTTGGAAGGTCTCTTATAATAGGTCTGCTGAAAGTTGAATGGCTGCTCCTTTGTATAAAATTTCCTACTTTGATCTTGCCACTTGCAGAATTGTGTCTCTATCTTTGTAATTCATTGTTCTGACTAGTATATGTCTTCAAGTCTTTATTGGGGCCTCTTTTATTTTATTTATCTGAGTGTTTTATTGATGATATTTCTGTTTATATTATTCTAATTTCTGCTTTCATTTCTTCCTCTAATTTATTTACTTCCCTTTCCACTGCTTCATTATATTTTATTGGACATCCATTCCTCTTTGACTTTGAACTCATTAAACATCCTCACCATTTCTACTCTGAATCCTTTGTCATACAGATTATGTATATGTGTATTCTTTTTTTGAGATGGGGATCTGCATTGTTTCCCCATGGTGCTGTGGTAGTCCAGGATTACCACAGAGGATTCTTCTGGGGCACTGTTTCTTCCTCACTGTCAGGGAGGACTCTGGAGATGTTCTGCAGATGGTGTTCTCCTCTTCCTTCCCCAGTATGTTACCTTCCTCTTGTTATTGAATTTCCTATTTTTTGTATTGATATGTGGCTGTCCACCTGGCCAGCCACACCCTAGGCAGGTACCTGAGAAGAAGTTGTACCGGCGTGTGAAGGTTCAAAGTGTCCTATTTATTTCCTCTCCAGCTTGGAATGCTGGAAGTTGTAGTTTTGGTTTCTTTCTTTAACATGGCTGTAATAGCTCCGAGCCTACCTAGGCCTGCTGCTCTACTTAAGAAATTTTAAAAAAATATTTAAGTTTCATCACTTGTATCACTGTCTAGCCATTTTTCATCAATTTGCTTGAGTGGGCACCAGTAACATCTCCATACATTCTGTCACGTGCTAGTGTAGCCCAAGGGCATCTGCTCACTCCAGGAACATGAAGAGCCTCAAACCATTCATTAAGGTTATTGGGAATGAGGTCTATAATTGTTACTGGTTTTTGGCATATGAAATGAGACACAGGTAGCTTGCCAGGCTCTGCTTGGGGGGTAATATACTCCTAGTTGCAGTCTCTCATCTTGTGCATTTACTGATGAACAGTGAGGCCGCAAGGCAGTCATGCACAATCAGAGAGATCGACTTTACTCTTGCGTGGAGCTCTGATGAGCGGTGGAGGCCAAATGTTGAAAATGACCACCTCGTAATGTGGGGGTTCCTCTGGCTTCTGGCCAGGCTCTATTGGAATGGCAGGCCAGGACTAAAACCTGCCTTCCCTCCCTCATGATACAGCTGAGAACAGGAAAGAACTGGTAGCAGTCTGACCCGTGTATCTGAGTCTCTGGATCAGGCATTTCAAGACCATCTCTGGATGGGCTTGAAATAGGCTTCACTGTAGGGTGGGACTCTGAGGAGCAGGGCTTGAGATTGGCTTTTCCTTGGGTGGAACTCTGACTAGCTGTGGAGTCCAGATGTGGAGAATGACTGCCCTCATGGTGTGGGGGGTGTCTCTGGATTCTTGTGAGGCTCTTTGGGATGGCAGGCCAGGGCTAGAAACCACCTTTTCTCTTGGGCACCTCATGATCCGCTGAGCACAGGAAGAGCCAGTAGTAGCTCTGCCCCATGTATCTGAGTCTCTTACACTACTATTAAGTTTCATAGTGTAAAATTGTGGTTACATAGGATGAGAAATAAGATTGATATTCAAGGAACTAAACTGAAATGATCACTAAACGCACCGTACATTAATTAGCAATCTATTGTAAATGTAGATGACAGTATTAAACTGTAATCATTTATTAAAATTAGTTTAATAGTTGATGTAACTCCTCAATCATAATATATAAACACATCACAAAAAATTTTAAAAATGAATACCCCCAAAACATGTTGCAAACCTTAATTTTTTGACAAATTTATTCAATGCAAAGTAAAAGTTTAAGATTTTTAGAATGTTTGCATAGGCCACTAAAGCACATGCACACACATATAATAATTATTTCTAAAATTATCAAAGTAATGGCCATAGTTTCCTGCCTCATACTTTTGTTGGTTTTGTATTTGCTTAGAATTTGTTTTATTTTACCAGAAAACGTTTGATTGATATGCCTCTCAAGTTTTTAATCTATGGTTTCTGTACCCCATTTTTTCCAAAGAAATTTGTTTGAAGAAAAGGAAAATCAGGATGAAGAAAAGTAGGATATTTGTCCTTCAGAGCTTCCAAAATCCTCAATTCTGCTGATTCCATTTGATTGATGTTGTTTAATGTTTGCTTGTTTGTTTTAGAAAGATCATTCCATAGGTGGTGATGTGTACTTCCTACTGAACTCTATCAAGAGGTGCTTGCTGTCTGGCTGTCTCTTGTTAAGATTAATCAGTTGGTTTGGGAATTGTCAGCTTGATTTATGCATTATAAAAATCCCTCTGGCTGTTTAGCTTGTTGATTATTGCTTGGACCTGTTTTTCTATTAATATTCATATGCCTTGGATTTGTACTAAAAAAAAGTTATTTACCAAAAACTTTTTCTGTATTTCTCTAAAATACAGTACATACAGTAAGAGCAAGTAATTTTTATTATTTTGCTTCATTTATAGTATTTCAATTTTTTTTGTAAAACATTCTTAAATACATCAAAGGCCCTTTGGAAGTATCACCAGTTTTGTTTGAATACATAATAACAGTGAAGACACATCTTCATCTATCAGCTCTGGGATTATTTTGATTTTGTCTTAGATGACTTACTATTACAATAAACTGTGTGATGTTTATTTGATCCTTTACATGTACCAGTAGATTTTCTGGAAAATTCAACAGGCATATTGTAGACAACAGGTCTGCTTGTTGCTGCTAAACTCATATTGTATAAAGGTTGTTTTCAGGATACAACACTAAGAAACACAATTTTAAGGAGAAAATACACTTTGAGTTCATAATGACATTTTTAGTTCAAATACAGGTAAAGTCTAGGGTTTTCACTTAGATTCTTTGACTAATTTTGTTCTTGGGGGCTATACTCACCTGGACTCAGAGGTTCCTCCTGGTTCTTCAATCAGGGATCAAATGATCATGGATCACTCCCGGAGGTGCTCAAAGAGCCATCTGGGGTGCTCAGATAAAACCCGGGGGAGTTCATTCAATGCAAATGCTTTACTTACTTTATTATGAACCAGGCACAAATTCTTTGATCTAATTGTGGCACATTTTCTCAATGCCAACTATCATGGTTATATACAATTTTTAGTTATGTATGTAAAGAATTTTGTAAAATATGTAGACGTATGTAGACAAGAGCATAGAGGATAAAGAGTACAGATGAAAAACTGCTGAGCATACAAATCTTAAAAGCGTTTAGTAGATTTATAGTGCTTGTCCCAGTTTAGGAAAGATATTTTCTTACTTATTTTATTATATTAAAACTTTAGAGTAACATGTTTGTTTTTACCGAAACAAATGTAGACAATTATTTATTTCAATCCAAATGATATATCACACATTTAAATCCTCTACACTAACCTAAGTGATGAATTCACTTACTTAGGGCAAGATTTTCTGTCTCAGCAACAGAGGACATTTGTCCCCAGATGCCTTTTGTGTGTGCACATAGCAACTTTCCATAGAAAGCTAATCATTTTTTAACTTAATGTAAACTGTACTGTCTTTTCAAACATAAGAAATAGAATTATGAAATTAGCAATATCTAAACAGGGTTTTGTTACATGACATGACTTTTGGTAGAATATAATTGTGTCATTTCATTACACATTTATGTAATCACGCTGTTGCAACTTTTGGAAAATCCTACTAATCATGACAGGTACATACTATCTTTAAGTAATACCTCAAGACACAACATTTTCTTAAGGCAACTTTTGTCCTTAAATAGAGTGAAAATATATATTTGTTTCAAATTGCATTCTTGTTAACTAGGACTGTTGGAGACGTAGTTCCTATTTGGTTAGATTATCATTATGTAGTCCTGCAATATGAATGTCAAAAAGGTTATGCTAAGAACTGGAGAAATATGGGTTCTATGGGTGGTGTGTGTGTGTGTGTGTGTGTGTGTATACACATGCATAATTACTGCACTATCTCCTGACTTTTACTCGCCTTTGTAAACATTTTATTCTGTGAGGCTTATTTAGCTAAATTTAGATAAAGTTGCCTTCAACAAATGTCAATCAAAGCTGAACTTAAGTCCCTATTATTACTGAAAGAAGTAAGTTCGAGTACCTCTGCCTGCACCTGGGTGCAAGAATCTCCCTTTCCCAGAGGCCAGTCCAGTAAAAAGTGAATCTCCTCCTTTGGGGAAAGAGATGAATCATGTGGACCTGTATATCATCAATTGACCATGCTTATATTATCTGATCATTTTATTACTATTTTATATGCTACTATTATTAAATAGAGAATAAGTATAAATAGAAAGTGCAAATTTTCTATTTGTACTTTCTGTTTATAGAAGATCTACAGTCTTCTCCATCCTCATGTCTCCTTTGGGTTTCGCATCCTGCACTGGGATGTTAGGGATATCCAGTGGAGAAATTGCGCCAATGAGCATAAAGCATTTTGCTTTGCATATGACAAGTTCCTCCATTGCCTTGCCAGTATCTTTACAGAGGATCTGTAACACTTTCTGTCCCCATACCCCACATTCTGTAAGGTTTCTCCTTATTGCCAGTGGGAACATCAACTTGTTCAGCCTTTTTGAAAGATATCATGCCATTCCTCAAAAACACTAGGAATTGGGAGCCAGGAGTGATAGCACAGCAGGGAGGGCATTTTCCTTGCAGGCAGCTGACCTGGGTTCGATCCCTGGCATCCCATATGGTCCCTCGGCCACCACCATGAGTAATTCCGAGCGAAGAGCCAGGAATAACCTCTGAGCATTGCCAGATGTGTCCCAAAAATGAATGAATGAATAATAATAATAAAACTAGAAATTGAACTGTCATAGAATCCAACAGTTCCACTTCTTGGAATTTACCCCAAGATCCCAAAAACAGAATCCAGGGGAAACCTTTTCTATGCCTACTATAAACAAGAGGCCCAGAGGAGTAACAATTAAGGAGAAGCAAGTGTCCATTTATTTACTTTGTGTACTTAGAATTGAGTTAGAGCTGAAACTTAGAACTGAGAACTCATTGAAGTATTTAATTAGGGAAATGCATCTGTAATTCAGTTCAGCTCAGAGATTTACAATACATATCACTTGTATCACTTGTCTTCCCGTTGTTAATCGATTTGCTCAAGCGGGCACCAATAACATCTCTTTGTCCTGTCACATGCTGGTGTAGGCAAGGGCATCTACTTGCTCCAAGAACATGAAGAGCCTCAAACCATTCTTTCAGGTCATGGGAATGAGGTCGATAATTGATACTGGTTTTTGATATATCAAATTCGACACAGGTAGCTTGCCAGGCTCTGCCGTGTGGGTGGGATACTAGTAGGCTCTCATCTCGTGCATTTATTGATGAACAACGCTGCTTCAGAGCTGCTGCATGCAATGGGGAGAGATGGGCTTTTCTGCTGGGTGGAGTGTTAACAAGCTGTGGAGCCCAGATGTTGAAAATGGTGGCCCCTCATGGTGTGGGGAGTTCCTCTGGCTTCTTGTGAGACTCTGCTGGGATGGTAGGCCAGGGCTAGACCTGCCTTCCCTCCTGGGCACCTCATGATCAGCTGAGCACAGGGAAAGCCAGTAGCAGCTCTGCCCCATGTACCTGAGTCTCTGGATCAGGCATACCTTTGCTTGAAATAGACCTTGCTGTAGGGTGGGACTCTGATGAGCAGGGCTTATGATTCGATTTTCTGCTGGGTGGAACTCTGACAAGCTGTGGAGTCCGAATGTTGATGGGGGTTCCTCTGGTTTCTTGTGAGGCTCTGCTAGGATGGCGGGCCAGGGTTAGACTCTTCTTCCCTCCTGGGCACCTCATGGTCAGTTGCGCACAGGGGAGAGCCGGTAGCAGCTCTGCCCCCATGCATCTGAGTCTCTAGATCAGGCAATAAATAAGAAAACCAATATGTATCTTAAAAAATGAATAAAAGCAAAGGAAAATATATTAAAGTTATTATGTTTTAAAGATTGGAAAAAGGAGAAGACATATGAGGTATATCAATATTTAAAATGGGCTTTTCCGGGATATGAAGGACAATTTCCAGGTGAAGATTCTCAATAATGTCGGATGTACAGAAGAACACTCCAGACCCAACCACTCTAGACCCACAGCTCTGTTGCTTGGCCCCACATGGAGCAGCCCATGGAGTTCCAGAGGGCAGTAAATGGTTCAGTCAGCCCCTGGCCAAGTCCAACCTAGCTCCTAGGATACCATAGTTCATATTTTTCTTGTGATTAATTTCTTTAGAACAAAAGTAGCTTTTTTTCTTTGCTTTTGTTGTTTATGGCATATCAAATACAACACGGGTAGCTTGCCAGGCTCTGTCGTGTGGATGGTGTACTCTCAGTAGTAGGCTCTCATCATGTGCATTTACTGATGAACTGAGTGGCTACAAAGCAGCCGCATGCAACAGGGAGAGATCAGTTTTCTCTTGGGTGGAGCTCTGACGAGCTGTGGAGTCCGGATGTTGAAAATGACTGCCCTCATGGTGGGGTTTCCTCTGGCTTTCTGTGAGGCTCTGTTGGGATGGCGGGTCAGTGCTGAACTCACCTTCCCTCCCAGGCACCTCATGATCAGCTGAGCACAGGGAGAGAGCGGTAGTAGCTCTGCCCCTGCCCCGTGTGTCTGAGTCATATTTGATATGCCAAAAAAAACCCCAGTAATAATTATAGACCTCATTCCCATGACCAGAAGGAATGGTATGAGGCTTCCATGTTCCTGGAGTGAGCAGATGCCCTTGGGCTACACTTGCTCTCAACAGGATGTATGGAGATGTTATTTGTGCCCGCTCGAGCAAATCATGAACAATGGGTAGACAAGTGATACAAGTGAAGTGATACAAGTACAGAAGAAATTTAAAACAGTTAGAACTTTGATTTATTAGATGTGGTACATTCAATATCATTCACCTTTGAAAGGGAAAGAATCTCTAAAGAAAAGTATGAAAAACAGAGAACCATGTGCAGATTGAAAAAGCGGTTTTGGAAGGACCAAAAACGGAATGTAGATGTTCTTGATTTTCCCTTTCTGTGACATGGAAACAGGATGACATGTCACCAGATGTTCAGATTTAAGGAATAGCTGAGGGATGAACAAATTAAATGCATAAAATGTGTAGATCAGTAATGGCTGGGGAAACAGTAATTAGGTATTACTTCCCTGGAAAGAATCTAGTTATTTCTTATAATTAAACTTTCTCTTAGTGTATTATCCAACAATAATGCTTTTATGATCCTTACTAATAATGTTCAAATTTAAGTCCACACAGGAACCTGCACATGGAATTTATAGCAGCATTATTTATAATAGCCAGAACTTGAAAGCAAGCTAACTTGTTGTAGGTCACGTTCATCATCTATTTGCTAGAGCGGGCACCAGTAATATCTCCATATGCTTGTTGTACGTAGAAGAGATATATCATGACAATGCAATATTATTCTGTGCTTAAAAGAAATGAACCTTTGGTCATGAAATAAACTTAAGTACATATTGCTAAGTGAAATAAATCAATCTGAAAAGTTGCCTACTAGTGGATTCCAAACATATGGGAAAAGCAAAATATCGTATAGTATAATGAAGTTCCTTTGCAGGTTGACTTATTTATCTTAGCATAAAATGATAGAGACAGTAGAAAGTATTGTGATTTCCCAAGTTTGGGGTCAGAGGATACCTGGAATGGCGATGTGGGAGGATAGATATTAGGACTTGTACAGTTGGCCTTTAAACTAAGCAAATACCATTTGCCATAGTCCATAGAGGGTATAACACAAAGAATGAGCCCTAATGAAAATAGACTATAAGAGATAATGTAACACTCATCCAAATTCATCAAACTGAGCATATGTACCATTTTCATCTAGGGTGTTGATAACTGAGGAATAAAATGCACATTGGGGGTTTCTAGTTCTTTAGAAAATCTCTACTTTTTTGTCCACTTTTTGCTATAATACAAAAATGTTCTTTCTAATGTCTATTTAAAAACATAGGGAAGGGGCTGGAGCGATAGCCCAGCAGGTGGGCGCTTGCCCTTGCACGCAGCCCGGCCTCTGCCGGCTTAGGTTCGATCCCGGCATCCCATATGGTCCCCTGAGCACTGCCAGGAGTAATTCCTGAGTGCAGAGCCAGGAGTAGCCCCTGAGCATTGCTGGGTGTGACCCAAAAAGGCAAAAAAATAAAAAATAAAAATAAAAACATAGGGAAAATGTTAGGGAAAACATAGGGAAAATTCAACACTGATATGCATGTACAATTTGTCAAAGTCATTCACACAGGCCTCTTAGGAAGAAAAAAAGCCTGGCACTAATCCTGGGGGTTAATTCACTCTAAAATGCTCTTTAATCCTGACAGCTATATATTTACATGGAAGTTTATATATAAATTATAAGGATGATGCAGAAGCTCAGAAGCGTTCTTGAATGGCAGAGAAAGAACCCAGGACTGGAGTTCCTTATCACTTATCTCTTGCTCTTTTGTCTAATAACTGAGTGCCTTCAATTAGGAATAGCCAAAGTTGGGGGCCTTGAGACCTTAACTGGGGAAGCAGGCGATGCCTGTGGTGCTGGGTGGCTCAGCAGCAGCACATATATTCTGGCAGCTCACTCATGATCATCTGGGGAGTTGGACGTGTGCAGTGGAGCAGTATGGGGAGCTTATGGCCTTGGATCAGGACCCTGATTGCACTATGTATTCCCCATAAAGCCTCTGCTGGGCTATTTTCTGGTGCACTGCATCCCCTGAAGCTTGTACATGGAAAATATCACTGTAAACTTTTTAAAAAGTCATCATCACGGAGGCAACAGGACTTGGTTAATGTTTATTACAGCCAACATCGATGTGAGATTGAACAGATGTATAGTAAAGTTTCTTACTTTTTATTTCTTGGTTTAAATGAAGCACCTCCATCAATCCATAAATTTTTTATGTTAAATGCAAATGCACAAAAGAGAGGTTCCAAAGAGAGGCATTGAAATGAAGCTTTAACTCACAAGATTTTGGACCCAATGTTAGACACAACTCTCATCTATAGAAGCTATTCCTATTAAGAAAATGTCAACAATGCGCTAAAATAAGTTCTATTAATTATGCTAAAATTATTTTTATGATATGCAAAGAAAAATAAAATATAGGTGTTTAGAAAAAAGTGTTTATAATAGATTTGATATAGGACAATTTAATTGAGAAGTTAGTGACTTTAGAAATAATAAACTAATATACATGCTTTTTTATTTTATTTTTTATTTATTTTTGAAAATTACAAAAATGTTCATATTTGGGTTTAAAATCATACAGTGTTCCAGCACCCATCCCTCCACCAGTGCCCACCTCCCACCACTCAATGTCCCCGATACTCTTCCCCTCCCTAGCCTGCCTCCATGGCAGGTCCTCTATCTCTTCTCTCTTCCTCTCTCTCTCTCTCTCTCTCTCTCTCTCTCTCTCTCTCTTACGTGTTGTGGATTGTAATAGACTTTCTACAATCATTGGTCCACTGTTCCTTTCTCTGTCTTACCTAAGCTCTGCTCCCACACATTTGTGGTAGTTTCAGCCTTTGGCAAGACCTCCTGATCCACATTTCACCTGACCTTGGCTATTGATATCATAATATGTATATATATGTATATATTTATGTTATGCAAATAAATGCAGTCATTCTATATCTGTCTCTCTCCTTCTAGCTAATTTCACTAACCATGATCCTCTCTATGTCCATCCATTTATAGGCAAATTTCATAACTTCATTTTTCCTAACAGCTGCATAGTATTCCATTGTATACACGCTTTTTAAAATTATTTTATGGGAATGTTGTGCCACACCTGGTTATGTTCAAGGCTTACTTCTCTCTCTATGCTCGGGATCACTCCTGATGCTACTCAGGGCCCTATAGGACATGAATTTAATGGGGTTGGCTAAGTGAAATGCAGTGATTTACCCCTTATATTATTTCTCTGTCACAACATAAATAATTTTAAAGCAAGTGACAGCTTTGTGCATTATTGGCTTACATTTGAGACATCAAAACTATAATATCCCAAATACATCCGATATCTACATACTCAGCAGCATGTGTCTATAACTAGTCTTCCCAAGTATGAGTATGAAATTACTGAAAAATAAAAAGCCTTAAAATAAATATTTTATTCACCTGGAAAATCTGATCCACACTAATTTTATTTATTTATCATTGATTGTTTTTATTGGGGGTTGGTCACACCCAAAACAGGATAAGTTCATGTACAGAGATTACTCCTGGCTCTGCACTCAGGAATTATTTCTGGCACTGCTCTGGGGATGGGAACCAGATGGAATATCAGGAATTGAACCTGGGTTGGCTGCATGGAAGGTAAACACAACACCTGCAGTACTATTGCTCCCCCCAAACTAACTTTAAATTTCCTTAAAAGGACATAACAACTTTGAGTGGGACATGCTGGAAGATAATGTTTTCTTTGGGATTTTTAAGTGCTCAGAAGATATCAGTCTCCCCTACATTTTTCTCCATCTCCATCACTCACTTCCTTTATGTTCTTGATTCAGTTCCTATTGACAGAACGCATACAGCTCCTCTTGAGAAGTGCCTGGATTTCTGTTTGTTGGAAGTCAGGCAAGAGAACCAGATGCAGCTCGTTCTATCTGTCCTATGCAATTGGAGAGAACAGATACACTGTCAGTATCTTGGCAGAATTTCACAACCACCTGAGGACAAATCAATGAATTCGGGTGGAAGATAACTCTGTTGACCAGAAATGAGAAAAGATGCCATTTTAATATATTGTGAGTCTCTGTATCATTTTAAGACCCTACAAGTAATTTAGTAATTACCTTTCATGAAGAATAACGACATTTATCTTTATTACCCATGTGCCTAATGAGGTTGGATGGTTGGATGCCTGTGGCACTTGTTGACCAAATGGGAAAGGGTCTCTTTGCTAAGGGAACTAATCCAGTTTTTGAAAAGCTCTGTGCCAAATAACTCTATGCCCTTTCCAAAACTTCACTTCCTAATTTCATCAACTGGGGGATTAGGAGTATAGCATATTAATCTGAAGCAGAGGTAGACATAAACATCCAATTCACACTATCTGTTCTAGAGAGGACAGTATTGAACATATTTAGGTCCCAAAGCAATATTGGTCAGGTCTCTGTACCTGTTACTTCATGACTTAATATCAAGTGTAAGAGGTAATGTCTACATTCATAATAATCATGCCATAAGTGGGGGTTAGGAGTGTAATGGCACAGAGTTCTGGTTACCTAGTCATCGAATTTGGATTTGTAGCTTCCTCAAAGTTTTTATGAATTATTACATGTTCTATAACTCATCCCTTTTCTTCTTAATACTGAAAAGGCATTCTAATTGTTATAGAGAAGAAAGACTAATGCATTATGAATATTGGAAAAATTTGTTCACCTGAATCAGTTTCATCACTTGATCAGATAAAAATATTTAGGCTCTCCTACTTGTCTGGAGAAATTGCTGTTAATCACAGAAAGGATGGTAACTGTGTCAATACTATGTACCTAAAATAAAGTAACATAATTAGACAGCTATTAAAGAACCTACTTGTCATGTTGGGAGCATTTTAAGTCATATGAACTAGAAAATTTTTAACTTTTGTCTGAACCAAACCTTGAACTGTTCTTAAAATGCTTGCACGTCATATTTTATCACAATAAATTGATTTGGTCATTTAAATTTTATTACACTCCATTTTGAATTTTCTTCAAAGAATAACAAATAGTTAACAAAAGGGCAAAGCACACTGTATTTCCAAAAAGCTTCTGGAAAAATCCTGATCTCTGAAAGAAAAAAGACAGTGATTGAGTCACCTTTTCATTGGGTGGTGATAAGGTGTTCATGGATAGTCTCTCTTCTTCATGTGAGAATGTCTCAGTGGTCTTAAATCCCATGCATATGGAAAATAAAACATTATAATATGCAAGCACTTTGATGCATCTTATAATGTTTTATCCTTATATTTGTTTTTTATTTTTTGGGTCACATCCGGCAATGCTCAGGGGTTTCTCCTGGCTCTGCACTCAAGATTTACTCCTGGCGGTGCACGGGAACCATATGGGATGCCGGGATCGAACCCAGGCCATCACGGGCCGGCCACATGCAATGCAAACGCCCTACCCACTGAACTATCATTCCGGCACCAGATATTTTAACTCTCTTTGTACAGGCTTTTGCACAAATTAGCTCTAGTCATAGAAGGACTCTGTCTATGAATAGAGTTAATTTGTGAAAAGCCTGTAGAAAGAGAGAGTTAAAAACATTTCTGGTGGTTTGTGATTTAGACAGTTGTTAACCGTGGTATCATCTCTATTCAACACAGTCTCTATGATGGTCCTATGATATAGATCATAAAAGCTTAGTCCCAAAAACTAAAGACATTTTAATTGAAAGACAAGGCAACTAGTAGCTTCTAATAGAATATTTAACCTCATGCAAACTGTCTTTTTTGATTTTGATTCTTTTAATTTAAGTTGACCTTCTTTTTCCCATAAATTTATTGAGTAACTCTCTTTTTAACTAGATATCGTTAATATGGAATATTAGCTATATATTAGTTATATCTAGTTAATATGAATGTTAACTAGATATAGTTAATATGGAATAACTGTGGCCATCAAGCCACAATTCAAAACAAATTCTTCTTGACATAAAAATAACACTTAAGCCTGAAAATTTCTATACTTTATAGTATTTCTGTAGTAATGCTTATGTGTTGTAGACGTAGTGATATGTTTCTGTGGCTCTAACTATCAGGTATCCAATAAAGTGGATCTTTAGTGGGAGGATATGGCTCCAATAGTAGAAAGAAGAATAAACAATGCAAGACTTGCCAAGCCATGGGATCTACACCTCCCCAGTGCTCACATCCTTTCAAAGTACTAGACATGCCACTGACTTCCTGGCAATTTAAAGATATAACCCAATGGTACTTAGAGTCTGGAAGCTTGAATGTCCAATATTGTCATTGTTTCTGAATTGTGATTACTCTATCTTCAAACGGAATAGGTAAGACCTTGTCTAATCATTATCAGGACTTAGAACATGCTGTGGGTAACACGCCTAGTTGCCTTTCTCTAACCATTGCTTACCAAATGCTCTTTTCTTTGCTTTCGTCAGAATAGGTGCTATTGAGTTGGGATTTGGCACCTCTGCTCAGTCCTCTCCACCTTCCTGCTCCCCACTCAGCCAGTTCAGCCTCCTTCTATTCGCTCTGAGCATATTGTCCACTGCATCATAAGTGGTGCTTTTCTATATTCAAAATCAGTCAAGCTCCTTACTCTGCAATTTAAGACTTCACATATTTTCTTTATAGTTTTCTCAGTTAGTACCTGTTACATCCTGCGTGTGCTCCAAGTAAACCAATACTTTCCCATTACATCCACATATAAGTGGATAACCAATTATCTTACTAATATTGAATTTCTTGGATCCAACCCTTAGGCAATATCAAAGAGTGATGACTATTGGCTGCTTTGGTATCAGGCCCCCAAGGTCCTAAATCCCTGCTTTTCTCATACTTACTTGAATGGCATTGAGTTAGAATGACATTGAAACAATTCAACGACAACATTGATGTTCAATGACATTGGAACAATTCCTTAATTTTGCCATTTCACTGTGCTTAACTGTGTAAAGCACAATAATTTGTTTTCTTGTATGAAGAGGATATTAAAGAATATGTGAGGTGAACATCTGCATGGAAAATTTTTATTGTTGAAAGAGCAGCTTAATTTTTTTTAGTAGAACATTAAATTTTTATTAATTTTTTCTTTAAAGAATTTTTCCCCCCCCCCCCCCCACTAATTTTTTATTATACCACCATGAAATATACAATTACAAAGATGTTCATGTTTGGGTTTTAGTCATAAAAGTGTATGTTCAGTCATACAGGCACCCATCCTTCCACCAGTGCCAATTTCCCACCACCAATGTCCCCTGGTTCCCTCCCACCAGCTGCCTCTATGGCAGGCACTTTTGCCTCTTCTCTCTCTCTCTCTCTCTCTCTCTCTCTCTCTCTCTCTCTCTCTCTCTCTCTCCTCTTACACATTGTGGCTTACAATACATTCATCTAAGGTTATCATGTATATCACTTTTCCTATATTCAATACTCAGTTCTAGGCTGGTATTATTTCCAACAATTATTAGTACGCTGTTTGTTCCTTTCTCTGAAAGCAGCTTAATTTTTTAAAAAGGTGTTTTAGTGAATAAATTAGCCGTATTCATCTATCTAGAGCAGGTAAATTGTTGGGAAGATTTTTGTGAGTGATATTAAAGTATAAGAACTTGAAGAATTCTCTGTGTGTCATTCTCAGTCATGCACTCATGCCCTCCTTGTGTGTTCTTACAATTGTGACATATTTACTGTCAACCAGGCATTATGTTAGGAGCAGAACAAAATCACACAAAATTGACAATTTTCTGCCATATCCAAGTGGTCAAAGGTTAGTTACTGATTTTTAAGATACACTACTAATCTTGTGACTCCAGTTCAACTGATTAAGAGAATTTCATGAAATTTAACCTTTACCACTGACCTGAGCACAGGACTTAAGACACTTGCCTTACATTCAGCTGTGCCAAGTTCAATCCCTAGAATGTCCTAGTTTTTCAACCAACCTAGAAGGGATTCATGAAAAACTCAGGAGTATGCCCTGAGAACAGGCAAATGTTAGCCAGCCCCAGCAGCTATAACAAAAAAACTCACCATTTATCATCAATAAACTTAAGTGGATGGCAAATTTTTTATCACTTCTGTTCCTTGTCATAACAGATTGGCTGTTGAGTCAGTATGCGTGTTCTCACTGTATAATTTGAAACTGGTATTCAAACTCGAAGACTTGTCTGCTCTCATTGAGCTAACCAGCAAATTGAGTTTTGGTGACAGGACTGTGGGCCTCATTGACTGGCTGTTTTCTGTGTGCAATATAGACTCATATTGTATCTCAGTTTCCCAGAACTGTAGAAGTCAGCAGTCAAAAGGTGGCAAATTCTCATTTTATATGAAGAGCAAAGTACCAGTGAAGTCAATAAATTTGCCAGAGGTCCCCTGCCAGCCAGTCAAATTCCCCACACCTATGGTCACTCTGTAAGGGATTATGGTATTAGCAGTTAATCTCTGAAGAATAGCTTTGATCTCTGTTCCAGCCTCTGCTTTCTTTAATTAATAAGCCCTGCGGATGGCCTCAATGTCTTTATATATATACATGGGAGCCATTGTGAGCAGTCTGTGGGCTCCCAGGAAGAAGCAAAGGAGCTTCTACTTCTGTGAATGGCTGAGCCTGCTGACCTCACTCTGCCCCAAAGACTTCACACCTGCAAGGCCTTCTGAAGAGAAGCCCAGGCTCCGGCTGTACCTGACAAAGCTTTAAGAGGCCTGACCTTCATAAAGTGGGGCTAAACTTTCTCTTTCAATCTTTCCCTAAGAGGCCTTTCTCTGCACTGGCAAGAATCATTTGAAGGCTTAAGACTCCTGCAGCCTCAGCAGTGTTAGGTTTGAAGCGTTTAAATATAAGCAATAGGCACTGAACACCGTTGCCCTCGCTGGTCATTTGATGTTTCAAAGGACACTAGAAGTGGTTCTGGCCATGACCCCCGGCTGCTCACATTACATTGGGCCAGCACATCACATCAACCCTCTACTCAACTGGGGACTCAGGGTACCCCTTTACCAGTTGGAAGCGTTTTGTTTTGTTCTCTTCTGTTCTACCATGACCCGAGCAACACAACTCAGAAACTTGTTCTCCTGCAATGCAAACCGTTTCTCTAGTCTAGAGTGACTAGTCAGAAAATGTCCTATAACTTCACGGTCACTAGCACATTTGATTTTTCGAAGAGGTCTGGGAAGCAAGGATTTCAACAAATTGGGTGGCCTTTTCCCATCTCCACTAGAAAATTAGATAAGAATTCTGGCAGTGTTTATTATTGTCAGAAAGGAAACTTAGCTGTTCAATTGCAGATTATACTCAGGGTCTTTATCTTAATTATTAGGTTCTTACAGTAGGTTTCAAGGAAGAAAGAATTCTCTCATCATAGCAATTTTCCTTCACAGAAAGAAAAATTTTCCTTCCTGAAGAGGAAAATTCCTTCACAACTACTCCAAGCTCTGAACTTGGTAATGTTCTAGGTTTCTACAGATAAAGTTTTTTTTTTAAAAAAATTATATAGAAGTCACCTGAATATAACTGAAAATAAGTGGATAAACTGATTTGGAAAGAATGAGTGGGCAGTTCAGGAGGTGTAGACAGTCCTGAGAAAACCCACCCAAAAGGGTATTGCTGTTTAATGTATAATATGATTCAGAAAAATCTTTGGAGAGCAAAATGCTTTTGCATAGGCTCATGCACTACTGAGTATTTCAACAGTTCCTGATACTAATACTCTTAGCAGTTTGTGGATGTCCTGTGTGGCAGCACGTGACAAACTCAGTCACATGCTGCCACACAAGACACCACAAAACTTCAGTTCCTAGCCCAGCCAGGCTGCCTCATATTTGCCAATCTGCTGCTTGGTGAATAAGCAAGTGGCCTTGCCTTGGCTTTAAAGAGGGGTGGGCTTGTGTTCTCATCCCTATGATGGCTATCACAGAGTCCTACAAACATGATGAGTAAAACCAATCATTTTCTTTTCTGTCATTTATGGAAGCTCCAACTATGAAATCAGAGGTGAGTTGGCCACGCATCTCTTGAGGCTTCTAGTGGTGGATACTTCTTTGCTTTTTTCATGGTTACCCGCCTTGCAGATGCACAGTCTGATTCTGGTTCCCATTTCTCCTTATATATCTGTGTATCCACATAGCAACCTTCTTTCTACATCTGTCTTCTTATTAGGACATAGTGTCATTTCCTTACTATGAGGACATAATGATAGCAGCTTACTCGTACTCCTGTAGGATTTCACCTTAATATCACACTATAGGTTATTCGAGTTGGGAACTCAAAACAAACCTTTTGGGGGAGCACAATTCAACCCATAACAGTAACAGCATATGTACCCAGATATTAATTTATTCATATAACATATTATCAATGACTACTAGATGTGTCACTGTTTCGATGTCCTAGATTTTATTTGGAAGGGATCGAAGATAAAGAAAGAAATCATTTGTGCCCTGACCTCAAGAAATTCACATTGTAGGGTACTGAGTTTGCTTTAACTGCACAGTTCACGAAGGAGAGGGAAAAGTTATAAAACAGGTAAATTATTAACACTGTGTCATCTATAACCAGGTTTTAGGGAAACTTAAAATTCTGGATTTGACTTAAGCTCCCTTTCTCCATCTTCAGCTTATGGAACTGGTTCCCTATGGATAACTCTTGGCCCTTAAAAATCCTTTCCTGGGGCCATAGCAATAGCACAGTGAATAGGGTGTTTGCCTTGCACGTGGCAGACCCAGGTTCGATCCCCAGCATCCCATATGGTCCCCGAGGCACCTCCAGGAGTAATTCCTGATAGCAAAGCCAGGAACAACCTCTGAGCATCACCGGTGTGGCCAAAAAGCAAAAAAAAAAAAAAGCCTTTCCTCATTTGGGCCCTCAGCAATTCCAACATTCCATGGTCTTGGTATAACTTAGAGTGTTCATATTTATGCATTTAGCAGAGTCACAGTTTTTTTTTAAAGTTTCATGTAGTGTTTTATGCCTGATCATGTTTGTTCTCTAGTCCTGTTCAGAATTTCAGCAACCTGTATGTATCTGAGCAATTACGCTTTGACCATAATTTCAATAAAATCATGTGCCTACTAAGATTTGTTTCCTGGAGACCATAGAAAGAAACAAATGACCCTTGAAAATAAGTGTTTGCCTTTGTTATTACAAAGGGAAAAAAGATACAATCATGACTCCATTTTTTTGTTAAGAACAATAGAAGGTTAAAAACCAGAAAGCTCTAGTTTTGTCTTTGCAGACATTCTCATAGTGTAGTAGAGATGTCTGTAAAGACCTGCCTCCCTGTTGATTGAATAAAATCATGCATTTCTTTGAGATGGATGCTTGAATGTTATTCTTTTAGCTCATAGGATACAATATTTCCATTTGAAATTCCTTAAGATGACAACCTAAATTGAGGCATTCAGCAAGATTGTTCTAAAGGCAAAATAAATGTGACTAAATTATTGCTGAAATGAGGAATTTCTTTAATTCTGTACATGGCAATTTAAAAATCATGTTACTGGGGTTTTATTCAGGCACTGGTTTCCACCTCAGTTTTTCTTCTTTGGATTCTTTTTCAAACATCTATGAGTTATGTGTTTGTAATGTCACTCTCTATAGGAGATTCTAAGAAGTTTTCCTTTATATTATTACTCAAGCCCTGGAAATTCACCTTTACTCTGCTGAGTTCAAACCAATGACAATCACTGGCCATTTGTTTTTTGCAGGCAGCTTGGTGGCACACTGAAAACATGAAGAAGTTGACTGAGTGGGCTAGGCTGGAAGCCAAGAGGGAAGCCAAGTGGGAAGGATGCTTGTCTGGCATGTAGTCTCTGTGGCTTCACCCTCACCACTGTATATGACTCCACTGCACTACAGGAATGATCCCTTAGTGCAGAGATAGGAGTAAGCTCTGAGCGCAGCTGGGCAAGCTTTCAAAGCAACACAAAAACAAAGAAATTGAATCTATGTCAGTCTATCGAGGCAGAAGAAAATCTAACAAGGAACTAATACCTTCTTGTCTCTTCCTGCCACAGGATTCTGGGTCCTATCTGTCCACTTTCTCGTTGTCTTAAAGTTTTTATTTAATATCACTTAAGTGATAGGTCCCTGGGGTACAGTAAATGAATGGGGATCCTGCAGAGCTTAAGGGGAAGACACTCTATTTCTCAAAGTATGACCAATGAAATGAGATACTACCTTTCAGTTCTCAAAAGGAGGTCCACAGAGAGACAAAAGCAGCAGTGAGAGCTGGATTTCACTCTAAGCATCATATGGGGAGTTCACATTGCGGTTGAGATTGGATAAGAATGAGGATTGCTGCGTCCTCAGGAGAGGTGTGTCTAGCAAAAGGAAGAAAGGCAGAGATGAAGCATTACCGGAGGCCACAGGAAGCAATGGTGAGTCCAGTTGGTTTGGATGGATTCTATGTGCCGGAGATAAGATGGAAAGGAAAGATAAGATGGAACCTCCAATGGTGGAAAATAGAGATTCAGAACTGACCAGGTGAATGACAAGATCAGCGGAGGTTGCGGACTCATGGCGTTTCATGAGGAGAGAGAGCACAGCTCATGACTCCATCTACAAATTCTCATGGAGCTCGCTCTACCCACCTTTATAGACAGCTGGTGTAAGCACTGTTCTTAGTTAAGACATTTCTGGATAAAGAGGATACAGTGAAAACATATGGACACTGAGGCCTAGTGGAGCTTGGCTCACATTCTGATTTTAGCACTTTCTGGCTAGATAATAACTGTTGAATTATATAATCTTTCACATTTCACATTCATTTTGCTTTAAATGTGATAATGGTGCACCATCACAGAGCTGCTGACAGATTGGATTAAACACCACCATGAAAGCACTTAGCTCACAGCACAGGACAGAGTTCTTGATAAATTATTACCATTTATGCCACATGCTCAGAGCAAGTGCATTTATGTTCTCGCTCAAAGGGACTGGGCCATTAGGCAGTTACCCTCTGATGTGGGGTCCATCTGAAGGAGGACAGATTGCTGTTAAATTTCCTTTCAGGAGGAAAAAAAACATTTACAGTGATTTTCAGAAGAGCTGAGAATACCCATTATTTCCCTTTAGAATATAAAACTTATCAATACTTTATTATAATGTGTTAGATATTTTCTAAATGTATATATATATTTTAAATGCTACAGTGAAAGTTGCTAGGTTCATTGGATACTCAAAAATTAATGTGAACTCCTAAGTCTATTAGGCAACGTAGGAGTTCTGTGCTTGCACCAGCAAAGTAAGTTGAACTAGACATGAAAAATCCTTAAAAAGAATCAGGAAGGCAATACATAAGGCAGAGTAGCAGAGTCTAATATTTGAAATTAGCCTGGGTTAGATACAGAGGAAAAGGGTACCTTGGCCCAAAAAAAGAAGAAAATAAGCAGTAATTGCAATGATAGAGAATGAATTCACTATCGCTATCACTATGCTCCCGTTGATCTTCTATTTGCTCGAACCGGCATCAGTAACATCTCCATATGTCCTGTCTTATGCTAGTAGAGCCCAAGGGCATCTGCTCGCTCCAGGAACATAAAGAGCCTTAAACCATTATATTAGGTCATGGTAATGAACTAATATAATTGGTACTGGTATTTGACATATCAAATACAACACGGGCAGCTTGCCAGGCTTGCCATGCAGGTGGCATACTCTTGTAGTCACCTCTAAATACACCATTTATTGATGAACCGTGTGGCCGCAAGTGGCAGAAGGGCTGCGATAGGCTGCCGCTGGGTGGAGTTCTGAGGAGAGAGAAGTCTGGATGTGGAAAATGGCGGCCGATGGAGTGGGCGGTCATCTGGCTTGTTGTGCAGCTCTGCTGGGGTGGCGGGCCATGGCTAGAACCTGCCATCCCTCCCGGCGCCTTGTGAGAGACTGGGCACAGGGAGAGCAAGTAGCAGCTCTGCCCCATGTCTGTAAGTCTCTGGATGGGGTGGAAACGCAGGTCAATGCGATCACCATTGTCTCGAATGATGTACTTGGCCCCTGGATACTGGCTAGTTACCCTGAGCACTAGTTCCTGAAGTCTGCCAATGTTGAAGGGGGTGACAATCTCCGCAACGGTCATGTTGGCAGCAATGGAGCGAGGCACTCCAACCTGGTTGATGGAGAGGTTGGGGTCAGGAGTGATGACAGTGCAGGCAGAGAAATCCACTCGCTTGCCCATCAGGTTGCCTGACGTGTGTTCCACGTGGGCTTCTTGGTGAAGACAAAGAAAACGCTGCGCCTGCTGCTTCTTCTGCTCTAAGTTGCTTGTGGACTCCAATAACCCGAAGACCAAAGACAATTTGGCCAAATCTAAGGGACAGCCCAAGAAGCGACTTACATGTGTCTACGACCTTTGCAAGGGCAAAAACTCTGTGAGGGTGGGGAAGAAATGGATAACAAGTTCGGCGCTGGAGCAGCCTGAAGGCGATGAGGATTTAACCAAAGAAAAGGGCGGCTGTGGGCGCTATCAGTTCCGGATCCGGCGCTCTGGCCTGGAACTATATGCAGAGTAGAAGGATGTCAACGAGGACTCTCAAGAGAAGAAGATCTTGCTGAGTCCTGAGCGAGTACATGAAATCTTTAAACGCATCTCAGATGAGGAGTGCTTCGTGCTGGGCTGGAGCCTCGCTATGCCCGACCAGAGTGGATGATCGTCACGGTGCACCCTGTGCCTCCTCTGTCTGTGCGACCTGCTGTGGTGATGCAGGGCTCTGCCCGCAACCAGGATGACTTGACTCAAACACTGGCTGACATTGTGAAGATCAGCAATCCGCTTCGCACAATGAGCAGAATGGTGCAGCTGCCCAAGTCATTGCTGAGGATGTGAAACTCCTCCAGCTCCATGTGGTCGCCATGGTAGACAATGAGCTGCCTGGCTTGCCCCAAGCCATGCAGAAGCCTGGCCATCCCCTCAAGTCCCTGAAGCAGCGATTAAAAGGCAAAGAAGGCAGCGTGTGAGGCAACCCGATGGGCAAGCGAGTGGATTTCTCTGCCCGCACTGTCAGAGAATGAATTAATTAATATAAATTAAATGTTTGAAATTAAAAAAATCTATGATTCCATCATACCCAAACGGAAGAGACCTTAGTTACAAGGTTGAAAGAGAAGAAGAAATCTGGAGTGCAGAAAGGGACCATGAACAGAAATAAGAAAAAGATCATCGGGCGGCACCCGGGGCCGGCCCCACCCCCAACCCCACCAGGCCGGGACCCGGAAAAAAACAAAAACACATTGAAAAAAATACACCTGGGCGATATTGCTTGAATAAAAGAGCTTTCAGAACAATAGCTACACCACCCCACTCACCGTACCTGGGCTTGCTTCCTTCCAGCCATACTCTCAGAGCCATGCAACATGTGGAATTGAACCCTGAGCTTCTGCATGAATAGCATGGGCTCCAGCCACTGAGTTATTGCCCAAGCTCACCATCTTACTTAGAAACTTTTTGTTTGTTTGTTTGTTTGTTTAGCTGCTATCAACAAATTGAGACCATACTACCAAGTTAATATCAACACTTGGTAAATCATAAATGGAAAAAATGTGGAGAAACAGTCAACAGAGCAGTTTCCATCCCAGCTGTAAAATCAATGGCCCCAGAATTGATTTGCCAACTCAATTACCTTCTCCAAAGCATCCTTCAAGTTTGCTTCATTTTTTATTTTTTTTTAAATTGAATCACCTTGAGATACAAAATTCCTAGGTTGTTCATGACTGGGTTTTAGTCATAAACGTTTCCACTCACTTTTAAATAAACCTCTTGGCTCTGGCCTGTCAAGGTTTTCTTCAGTAGGATGAGTAAGTTTTTTGCTTAGCTCTTTTTTTATGCTCTTTTGGGTCACACTCAGTGATGCTCAGGGGTTACTCCTGACTCTGCTCTCAGGGGTTACTCCTGACTCTGCACTCAGGAATTACTCCTGGGGGGCTCTTGGGGGGCCATATGAGATGCCCAGGATGGAATCCGTGTTGGCAGTGTTCAAGGACACTTCATCCTCATTTTTCAACATTTCCTTCTCTTTTTCAAGCTGTTCAAAGAGGCATTATACCCCTCCATGAGTGAAAATGTTCTTTTTTTTTTTTTTTTTGCTTTTTTTGGGTCATACCCAGCGATGCTCAGAGGTTACTCCTCCTGACTCTACACTCAGGAATTACTCCTGGCGGTGCTTGGGGGACCATATGGGATGTGGGGGATTGAATCCAGGTCGGCCATGTGCAAGGCAAGTGCCCTACCCTCTGTGCTATCACACAGAAAATGTTCTTACCAAGGCAGCGCATGGTCTTGACATATCTGAACACCTTTCCAGCCACTGTCTCCTTAGTGAGATACATTTCCCATATACCTGTGACCCTATAGGCTCCTAATAACTTGCTAAGATCTTTCTGATCCAATAGTCATGAAGGTGGACACCCTGGAATGTCTCCCAGGCTCCCTCTTGTCGCCTCTCTCATATTACCTTAACTGCACATGTCTCATGGGTGGTCACAGTGGCGAGTTCCTAAAGTCACACCCATCTTCAACATCCCAAATCTCCTCCCTCCTCCTCCTACCACACTCCCACTCTGGTTTTCCAGTCCTGATCTGTGCCCCATCTCTGCTCAGGATATCAGTGAAATCATCCTCATCTCCGCTGCTGTTGGTACCTTTTCTCAGCTCACCCACAAACATTGCAAGGTCAAGCTCCCAAGATCTCAATGCAACAGCTGATCCTCAAGTCACCAGAGCAAACTGGGGGGTGCAGGATGGAGCAAAAAACACTTGAAACGAAGATGAGCCATTTATAATATTTAATTTTGAGCTCTTTCAATTGATCATCGTCTGAACTCTTTGGGTTTCTGCCAAAGTTCAGAGCACTGGAGAGTAGGAAAGAGAAGTGAGTCGCACTTCCAAAAGCACATTCAGGGACTGGAGAAGTAGTGCAGTGAGTAAGGCACTTGCTCGCATGCAGTAAACCCAGGTTCACTCCATGGCATCCCATATGGTCCCTCATGCACCACCAGGAATAATTCCTGAGTGCAGACTTAGGAGTAACCCCTGAGTGTGTCCAAAATCAAACCAAAAAAGAGCATATTCAGTATTGCAATACAATATTATGTTACACACCATATATTTTCTACTGTTTCCTTAAAGCACAATAGCATGGCAAGCTGGATTATTTTCAAGGCAATTAAGCACAAAGAAGACAGAGTAACTTCCAGCAGGAAGGAACATATCAGTGGACAGGAATGTCCAGAACAATGTTGAGGTGTTTAGTTTTAGGAGGTTGCACTGTAAGCTTCAACTCAGCCCCTGTCATACTCAAACCAACCAATGAAAGGGACTCACCCTCCCAAATTCAGCAACGATGTCCTCCTTACAGTCACTTGTCACTTGTCTTCTCATTGTTCATCAATTTTCCTCAAATGGGCGCCAGTAATGTCTCCATTCATTGGGAATGAGGTCCATTATCATTACTGTTTTTAGCATATCGAATACACCATGGGTAACTTGCCAGCTCTACCATGGCTCTGGGTTCATCCCAGGGACCCAGCCTAGTGTTTATAAATGAATTGTCAAAACTCAGAAGATGCTCAAAGCACTCATGCCTATACATCTATACTCTGAAACTGAAAAAAAAATACTGTCTCTTAAATTTGTATTGTATCTCAAAAGTGCCTGCAAATAATTTCAAACATTACAAAATCATGTGTAAAAACAGGTGAAAGAATAGAGCCAGAAAACTATCCAGTTTGGATTTTTTATGTATTTTGTTATTGAAATGAATTTCTATAGTTCTTTATGCAAATGAAAGCATGATATTATATTTTCTTGTATAAAAGCAAATTTATTACACAAGGTATTTACATTTGCTAATTCTAGCTTGAAGATCCTTCAAAATCTCTACAAGATACAGGGCATTTCACTTCATGAAAAGGGTTAATTTACTCAGTCAACATCTTACCTTGTGAATTATTTTCATCTTTTATAGTGCCAAATCTTATAGCACTATGCAAATTATCTATAAGAACAATCGTGATGGGATCAATGGTGGCTAGTCTCAGTGCTTCTTCAATCATAATTTTAATACAACAATCCCTCTTACATACCAATAAGACACAAATAAAAGCAATAGTACAGCAGGGAGGACATTTGCCTTTCATGTTGTTGAACCAGGTTTGATCCTTGGCACCCCCATATGATTCCCTGAGCACCACCAGGATTAATTCCTGAGCACAGAGCCAGGAGAAACCTCTGGGCATCACAAGGTATGAACTTCCCTGCCCCCTAAATAAATAAATAAATAAACAAACAAACAATAAATAAAATAAATAACAGCAATCAAATTTTTCCAACAGAAAAAAAACATTTTTCCAACAGAAATGTTTCCCCATAGCTTTGCCAAATTTTCATTTTTAGCAAATGTCCATTAAATCAAATTGATTCGTTGCCAGATTTCAAGTGATCCCATTTAAACTTTCTAATTTGAATGTTCTGTCATGCCTTTTAATAGATATCTCTCACTCTGAGGAAAGGGTGTGACTTTTTGCATAGTTTAAATGCAATTTTCATTTCCTTTACTATGATTTATCTGTTTACAAGCTGAATATTTTTTATTAGATAATTGTAAGTTTTCTCCTCATTTCTGGGGTCCTTTTACACTAAGGACACTAATGCTAGGTGATATGGATTTCGAGTTGTCTTTTCGTAATTATCTATTAACCCTGAACAGGCTTATAGGTGGTTTCTTTTGTTTGCTTCTCTGTGTTTGAGTTTACTGTTATGTTGTTTGAAGACACTTGTTGCCTTCATTTTTATTTACTCGAGATGTTTTACAAAGCTCTTGTGTGGAGGGTTTTAGACAGGAGCCATTCCAGCACATGCCCTCCAGCAAAGGCAGGGTCTGTTTGAATGACCCCCTGCTTCCATCCCATTGACCTCTTACCTCTCACCTCTCCACCTTCCTACTATACTGACTTCCGATGAGCATCCTACTGAAGGCGAGTTCTCCGTTTCTGTTGCCTTTGGTACTTCTGATTCCCTTAGTCTGATTCTTTATATCGCACATGACAGACGTCGCTCTGTGTTTATCCCTCCCTTTTCTTCAGACAGACTTTACACAGCAAGATTGTCTCAAGAGGAAGCAGCCGGATGAGACTCGCCCACCACGCTAGCCACCACCTTCACTGTCCGGACCCTGGGAAACTGCCTCACGACCAGATTAACAGAGCAAAACCAGTTCGAGCCCAGGTCGCGCGGGGTGCTTGCTGCCGCGTGGTCCATTAAAATAGTGGAAATAGTAATATCCTTTAATGCATTGCATTCCACGATGTGCAGGAAAGTTTGGCGGGAGGGAGAGATAAAGAGGAGAGAAATGACATACAGAACCTGCCAAGTAGTTGAGGTGTGGGAGGGGGAGGGAGGTGGGGACATTGGTGATGGGAGATGGGTTTAGGTGGAGGGATGGGTGTTGGAATACTGTAGAACCAAAACTCTGCATGAGCATCTTTCAATTGTATGTCTAAAATGGTGTAATAAAATTTTGGGGGAAAAATAATAAAATAAAATAAAATGAAAAAAAATAAATAAACAAAGACTCTCGAGAGTAGTCTGTGTAGCAGCAAAATTGCATGATTTCATCTGTCTTTAAGACCATTGTTTCTCTTCATCCATATGGAAATGTAATAATAATAATGGATATTGGTGCGTATCTAGTTTCATTTATTTTATTAGCATTTGGAGAAATAAGTTTATCAGAAAATGAACGCACTATGGTTCAAAAAAGCAGCTTTTATTTCCTGTTTAGTTTTTGTTTTCCCTGTTTTCTCTGTTGTCTTTCTAGAATTTCTATAATTCAAAGGGAACACTGCTATGTGGTTAGAGGTGGTGCTAACAAATGCCACTGGTGAAGGTAGCCCACGAGGCACCAAGTGATCCTTAGACCATCATTTCAAGCCCCTGCCTTTCTATGTACTTGGGGCATCTGCACACTAATTCCTGAGACTTTCAGTGCTCTGCAAGACACATTGATTTGCTTTTCATTGGAGTCTCCTTTCCAACCATTTCCATTTAGACCTTCCTACGTCCCACTTAGTCATTTATTATTCTTTATCAGCTCTCTCTTTCTCTTTATCTCTCTCTCCCTTCCTCCCTTTCTCTCTCTCTCTGCTATGGACCAGAGGTACATTTGACTTCCAGGTTCATTGAACATGAACTTTTTGCTTCAATTCTTGTTTTGTCCACTGTTTTTTTTTTTTTGGTTCAAGAGAAGGAAGAAGCAAAAAATGTCATTATTCTCACCCTACAGACGCATGTCATCAATTGAAGTGAGATCCATTCAATACATTTAAAAAATTGTTATATTTGTTTACATGGTCTAGTCAAAACAGCTCCCCACTCTCTGAAATATTACGCTGACTCGGAAACAATTTCCTTAATAGAAAGCTGTTTTATTATCAACCATTAGTTTCCAGAGCTCTTAAGGATGCTCATATTAATATGGTATCAGCATATTTTAGCTAATTTCCTCAAAGGAAAGTTGCCTCAGCCATCTTATAATCGTTAACCTTGACAAGTGGACATGGAAGATGGTGAGAACACCCTAATAGTAATGTTGTCACTGTGGCATTGAAGCATGAAATTGATCATTCCTACATTTAGAAATGTCTCTCTTATTGCCACAGATAAAAAAATATTTTCTTTGTGTTTTGTAATCTTGATCATAAATTTTCTTTTTGGACACAGGTAGTTTATTCCTAAGAAACTTGTGTCTACCTTGTAATGAGCCCCTACAAAGCAACTTATGTGAACATCTAATATGCTTCATTGGATTGGATATAAAAAATTAAAACTAAGCTCCATAAACCACAAAATTAGCAGCAATAATCACTAATATGTGGCCTCGTTGCTTCTTATACAAACTGCCTTCAGTTGTAAAATTAATACCGCTCATCTGAACTTGGCTTTTGACCAGAATTACTTCTCATTCTATTAATAAAGAATATTCTACTAGTTTAGTTGCAATTGTCCTGATGATGACACAGACCCTCTTCTGAGGTCAAACAGAATATTTCCTGTCAATTTCCAAACACCAGCAAAAAGTCTTTTGCTTTGCTTCAAGGTGCATACACTGAGTCTTAATTACTCGTTGGCTCAAAGCATAAAGTAAGGAGTCCACTAGGAGGTTTGATTGGGGTAACTTAAGAACCTAACATGTGCATTAGCCAATCCCCCTTCTCTAAGAGTCTTTACACGACTTAACAAAGTATAAGGTTTATTCACCCATTCATTAACACTGATGGGCTGAAGACACATAATCCCCTTAAGCATTATAGGAGTTTTCCGGGATAATCCCCCTCACTGAGAGGAAGAGACTTTCAAGCATGCTAAACTAAAAAGTTCCATTCATGTTTAATCTGTAATATTCATCTGAGATCATCAGGATCTCCTGACCATTTTGATCAAGTCTTCTTGGGATTGAAGTAAGTTATTGGGATGAACAAAAGACAAAGTTTCCAAGCTGTTATACAAGTTTGGGACACATGGCAGAGCAAGGAATCAAGACAACGGTTTTCAGTTTAAAGAACTTGAACCAGAGCACCAGCTTATTCGGTGAAATTTGAGCACTATTTGCCTGGACATCTAATTTGAGGGTAAGGATCAGAGGTCGGGACTTAGGAAAGTTGCTGTCTGTTGGAGTTTTAAAAGTACTTAATGACTGCCAATGACATCTGTGGTTAAGCTCTGAATTGACCTATTAGAAGGCTTAACGAGATAAGAAAGAAAACTCCGGAATCGGGTACAGTCATCATATCGAAGGAGCCTGCTTAAAAAGAGTGAACGAAAGTGTCTTGACCTCATGACCCATGTCACACAAAAAATGTAGCAGATGTTCTTCCCTGATTTTTTAGGAGTAAAATCTAATTCATAGTTTTCCATCATCTTCTGGAGGTCTTTGATACTACGGCACTTACTAATCATATATTAGGGGTTGGATTTGATCAGATTCCAGAAAAATAGAAATGCTTTTCTATCTAGTCTACTTTCTTGCTGTTAACAATGACAGAACTACTGGAATGTAATGTAGATAGGAAGGTAATAAGAAAAGCAGAAACTTTGCTAGAAACAGTCTGATAAGAATAAAGACAGACAGCAACCAGTAATTGTCCTAGTGGTCAAGACCTTATCAAAACTTGTAACAGTAAGCAAAGGAAGGTTTAAAAATAACATTTATGGTCAGAGGAAGGGTTGCCAACTCTGTTCAAAGGAAGGGCAACTAAATCTGGACATATATCTCTATCTGGAAAGAACAGTCATTGGGGGTGGGAGGTAGACATTGAGAGGGAACTCTAGACCTCTTGTAGGGAACTGCCCAGCTGTAAAAAAATGTTAACTGCAGTGGAGGATTGCAAAGCCTTGGAATATACAAGTAGTTATCCAAGGTGTGCACTCATGAGGTAGAAACAGTGTATACGCTATCCTGCCTATGAGACGATTGAAACCTCCACTACTAAATGCAACCATATTGGGAAATCTAACTAATTTATTTCATGATAGCACCCTCAGCCTTCAAGAAAAGAATCTTATTGAGGGTTCAGATAAGTAGTAGAGCTGGCAGGGCACTTGCCTTGCACACTGCTGGCCCTGGTTCATTCCCTGGCATTTCATACGGTTCCCCATGCCTGCCAGAAATGATCTCTGAGCACAGAGCCAAGAAAGAGCCCTGAGCACAGAGTCAGGAATAAACCCTGAGCAGAGTCAGGAGTAAGCCCTGACCATAGAGTCTGGAGTAAACACTAATTACAGAAACAGGAGTAAGCCTTGAGCACAGAGTCTGGAGTAAACACTGATTACAGAATCAGGAGTAAGCCCTGAGCACAGAGTCTGGAGTTAACACTGAGCACAGACTGGTATGGCAACAAAACCATAAAAGAATCTTATTTATATGATTAGAATGCTTCAATGTATATGTCTCTGTGCATACATGGATCTATGTATGCTTATGTAGAGATCTTGTGTAAACTTATTTTATATGCCTTTATGTCACTTATATATAATATACAACAAAGCCCTGAGATCACATCCAGGCTTCATACATGCAGGCACATGCTCTGCCACTGATCCTCCAAGGCAGTTTTCTTTTTTCCACCTTCCTAACCCTTTGCTGCAATTGTTGCAGCAACCAGGAATTGTGGTACGTAGTTGAAGGTCTCAAACACAGCCTCCGTGATCAAGGAGCTTACATTCCTTTGACTGTGGTTCTCACACACATTCTGCTTTAAGCGCTCACTGGGGGTTTATCACTAAGCGGCACTTACACATACTCACCAGAGATCACACTCTGGCCTTGGTACCCAAGCTTCTTTAGCCTAGCCCACCAGAAACCATACACTTCAGCCATGGCACTGCACACACTCGTCTGCAGTGTGCTAGAGTCCATGCTCTCTGTTTGGTGCTCAGACGATCTGAGCACCAGTTTGCTCTCTTTGACCATCACAGATAGGAAACTTTCTCTGAGCATGTGAGTGTAATGAGGGATCAAACTCATGGTCTCACGCTTGTATACCAGGTCATGGAGCCATCCCCAGGGCCTGGGCATTTTATAATGCAGTTATTAAGCCATTTTATTTTGAAATAACGATTGATCTTCCCGTTGATCATCTATTTGCTAGAGCGGGCACCAGTAATATCTCCATATGTCCTGTCTCATGCCAGTAGAGCCAGGGGCATCGGCTTGCTACAGGAACATAAAGAGCCTCAAACCATTATTAGGTCATGAGAATGACCTAATGTAATTGTTACTGGAATTTGGCATGTAAAATACAACACGAGAAGCTTGCCAGGCTTGCCGAGTGGGAGGCAAACTCTTTTAAACACCTCCAAATAAAGCATTTATTTTGAAACAAACAAATATAATTTGCCTTATTCAAAATTGCTGTCAGGATTTCCTCTTCTAAGTTTTTTCCTGGTATATTGCATATGTGTGTGTCATATGTGTGTGTGTGTGTAATATGTGGGTGTTCTTTCAAATTTTCCAAAAACTCTGTTATTGAGCAATAATTTTAAATATAAATATAGAGATTATTTTACTAATTAAACTCAAAAAAGTTTAAAATAAAAGAGTGAGCTCCCTTAAAATTTAGAGTACTATGGTCTGGTCATCTGCTGAGTAGATATTTAAATTATACAAATAAAAATAAATTCCTAACAAACAAATTTTATCAAGATAAAAGTGAATTAAATGCTTAGTGTTTGAACTCTATATTACACATAAGTTGGAACATGCTAGTCTCATACATAAATGTCTCTTGTGATATAGTTACATGTTTTAGGTCATAGTATATTTTTTAAAAAGCTTTGAAAGATTTTACCACCTTCAATCTTCAGAAAACCCCATTACCCATGTAGGAAAAGCATTATATCTCTAATTGTACCATTGAGGAAGCGGGTTAGAAAGGTCAAATAATTTTCTAAAAATTGCGACAGGAGAATGTGGAAAGAATAGGCAGACTAATTAATGTCTCATGAGTAGCTGACTTATAAACGTGAATGTTATTCTTTGATATTATAGAGAAAACTTGTGTCCCAAAATTGGTGTATTTATGCTGAATACATTTAATTCTGATAAATCATTTATGTTCATCTAGGATTTTTACTTCTAGGTGATCCTTAATTTATGTTTGTGAAGAAGTTATCACTTCCTGTTGCAAGATTAGGGAAACTGAGCTGAAGAGAAGCTTTATGTTTCACCAAAATCCTGCAAATGGATTGTGCAATATACTTTATTTAATGGTTTTTGCAATATTGTAATTTTTGAAATATTTACATGACTTATAGCTGTCAGTAATAGAGTTCCAGACATACAATGCCCTACCTCCAATCTCACCACAAGCACCAGCTTCCCTCCGTCAAGGCCTCCATGTTCTATCCCACTCCCCAGTCCCCTTCTTCATAGGCACATTTTTTAAGTTCAGTTGTTGCAATCTGAGCCTTAAGATCCTAACAATGTTCATTCTAGCAGTTTAGATATATACATATCTCTACACCAGTATGTATCCATCTCTACATCATATGCAGATCTTTGCACCATTAATGCATCTAAGGCCTCTGACTCTTGCCCTGATGTTACTCTATGGCACCTCTTCCTGTGCCCCCACCCAGTTCTCTCCATCCATCTTTAAAAACAGGAAATAGAGAAATAGTTGGGGAATGAGATGATGAGAAAATCAATGAGTGGGGGTTTTTCCATGGTAAATAATTTTTTTTTTTAAATCCGGCCCAGGTATGCTGAACCAGAGACTCTCAGACATGGGGCAGAGCTGCTACTTGCTCTCCCTGTGCCCAGCTGCTCATGAGGCGCCGGGAGGCATGGCAGGTTCTAGCCCTGGCCTGCCACCCCAGCACCTCACAACAAGCCATACCACCCTCCCCTACTTCATGGGGCCCCCGCCATTTTCCACATCTGGACTTCCCTCTCATCACAACTCCACCCAGCAGACCAGACTATCACAGCCCGGCTTGCAGGGCCGCTAGCGGCCACGTGGTTCATCAATAAATGTTTATTTAGAGGTGACTACAACAGTATGCCACCCACATGGCAAGCCTGGCAAGCTGCTCGTGTAGCATATGATATGACAAATACCAGTAACATTTATATTAGGTCATTCCCATGACCTAATATAATGGTTTGAGGCTCTTTATGTTCCTGGAGCAAGCGGATGCCTTTGGGTTCTACTAGCATGAGACAGGACATATGGAGATATTACTGGTGCCTACTCTAGCAAATAAATGATTAACGGGAAGATAGTGATTAGTGATTAGGGGCAAGATCTCTAGACCTTTCCTAAAGATCAGAAAGCCACCTCAGCATCCTAAAATAAGGAATATATGAAATTAAGAACTTGTTTAATTTATGTTTTTACTCTCACTTCCTGCCCCTCTAGGTGTTACAGGTGTGGTTGTGGTGCCAAGCTGCATTTTCAGGTGGCAGATAGGGAGAGACTTGTCTAAACCCAGGGCTCTGCCCCGTGGGCCCTGGATGGTTGATGGTCTTACATAGAAAAAGACTGGGCCCCCTGGGATGAACCCAGAGCCACAGCAGGGCCTCGCAAGCTACCTGTGTTGTATTCATTATGCCAAAAACAGCAACAATAATGTACCTCATTCCCAACAAATGGAGATGTTACTGGCACCCACCTGAGCAAATTGATTAACAATGGGAAGGCAAGTGACAAATGATACTCACTTCAGACTGGCAGGTGGGCAAGGAAGGTGACATTGTGAAGGACATATGTTTGACTTGTGTTTATTCTTTTTTTCACATTTTACACTTGACTGAGCCATCATGGGTTCTTTATTAAAGATTATATTCTTGGACAGAATTCATTTGCTAATATTATTTCTTACATGACAGATTCTGCAACTTCCTGCCAGCGAGGTCCCATCTGGACAGCTAAGAACAATGGGCCTAGATTTTCCTCACAGCCATTGTTCAACCAACCAGGATCTTGTCATGGCAGCACACACCTCACAGAACACTGAGGAGCAAAGACCTTGTCACTAAAGGCCAAGGGGTGTATTGGCACCTCAAAAGAGAAATAGTTGAGATACCTTCTCGTTTGGAGTCACTTTTCCTCCTTAATCGAACTCATTACAAAAGGGATTCATTCTAGTCTTAGTGGGAGTAGACATTAAAACTCTCTGTACCACACCACAAATTACTGACCCATGTAGGAGAGGGACGAGAGCAGTGAGGGATCCTGCCAATTGGATGAAAGACGCCTGCACATTGCTGGAATGACAGCACTGCACATTTGCCAAAGCTCTTAGCAGCCAATAGACCTTTGCCCACTCACAATGGCCTTGACTAAAAATTGAAAAAATGGAGATTTGATGGTCTGAGAGAAAGTTGTGCCTATAGCACCTTTGGGCCTTTCTGGAAATGAATTTGTCTCAGGCACTTGGTTTTCCTCCTGCCTAGAGATAGATAACTTTAGACCACTCGGATCAATTGTCATGATCTCAATTCTCACTCTAGATGCACTCAAAACACTCTTCTCTCACTAGACCCATAATTAGGGTTCAATGTCCAAATGCTTCAGAGTAGACCATTCTCAGACTACTCTGAGAAGAAATAAGTTTTACATCAAGAAAGTTGCAATATGTTTTTCAAATTTATACTGATTATTTATTTTACTAATGTCAAAATTATCGAGAAAATGTTTTGCAGTAAACTTTCAAGGAGTTAGACCTTGCATGACAGAATATTTATTGGTCAAATGTATTGATATGTGAGCACTAATATCATGGTTCTGGAATTTGACGACCTGTATAGCTAAGTAGTTGTCACAAAGTTATAGCTCATTAGCTAAAATTTAAGAACTTGACCATGTCTTAAATATAATGAAATTGAAGCCCCAGATCCCCTGTCATAGTTAGAAGGAAATAAAGGCTCAATGTGGTAAAGATATACAAGTTGCAATATCATGACAAGATATTTGTACTCCCACCCCCCCCCACACACACATACACACACACCAAAAATACATTCTCTTTGTTTATTTATTGATAAATATATTTATGAGGGAATACAATTGTCTTGCAAAGATCCAGCTACCTATCTTTTCTAGACCGGCATGTTAGACCAAGAGTGATTCAACCTTGAGCCTGATCCCCCAAACAGAAAGGAACGCATGTCGGCACTTATGCAAAAGCAAGAGGATGTGAAATATCACTCATAAAATTTTAACGTGCAGAGATCTGTAATGGTGTCTAACAGAAGAGCATTTCCTAGAAAGGCAATAGATAGGACTCTCCTAAGATGTTGACCTATAAAACAGCTGTGGAAAACATAAATCAGAATGAACGTGCATCTTCTAAGTAATATAGTCTGAACTACACAGGGAAGTCAAACAAGAGAGACGACCATCTCGGTACATTGAAAATAAAATGGAATTTAGCATCAAGAGGGTAACATTTCATGTCAGCTCTGCCATCTGCTAGAGAAATTATCCTGGTCAAATCACACAGCCTTTCATGCCCTACACATCTGACTTGTAAACTATGACAATGAGAGCTTTACTAGGTGCTACCCAACTCTAACTATGCTGCCTATATGACCAGGAAAATGTGAATCTTATTCTTGGTCCTTATAATCACTTGATCACTTGACATCCATTATTCGTCGATTTGCTCGAGCGGGAGCCAGTAATATTTGCATTTGACCCTATCACGTGCCAGTGTAGCCCGATGGCATCTGGTTGCTTCAGGAATACAAGAGCCTCAAACCGTTCTTAGAATAGCATGTTTAATTGCCCCTTTGTTGAAGCTCCCTACACTTCACCATTGTGTGGGTCGGCTTCTGCAATAACTAGCAATTCCCTCCCCCTCTTCCAGTCCTGTGTGAGAAACATCCAGGTCATGGCATCTCGACCCTTATCATCATACCTGGGTTTCTGTTATAATTTGTGCTCTTCGTCCATCTTGTCATGACCCTTGAAATCTCCTGTGTGGGTGATTCTTCCACCAGCAAAATTGCTTTGAGGGCAAACTCAGTTCAGCTATTCTGTTCCTGCTCTATTAGCTTCGCTCCTTCTTCATCCTCTTGAACACGTTCTCTCCCATTGGAGTTTCCATTTTTGCCACTCCTCACACTGTAACACCATGTTCTACTACAGTTACACAGGTTACTATTAGAATAATTTACACTTTTGCCCTGCTTTCACATGATGTATGGTGGATTTCCTGAATGAACAGTGACTGTAATTGCTGAGGGATATTGAGTTTTATCAGCCAATTACTGAGCACAGATGATTGCTTTCAAGTATTCCTCACAGCATACTTGAAATAAAAAGCAACTGGCCCAGTTATGTCAGTGAATTTCATTGCTCCCACCCATGGGCTTGAGGGGGAGAGGAGGCAAAAAGCCTTTACGCTGGAGAAGATAAATTCAGCGCCGAACAGCCTTTGCTTTCCAATTCCTATTCCCCCACGACCAGCATTTCCACACAACCTCCAGGGCTTCTGTTTTCTGCTCTTTTATAATCCATTTCTTTAATGGCAATGTCAAGCAAAGGACTTAGCAAGGAGGCCTTTAGCTTCTGCTCTTTAAAAGGGCAAGAACAACAAAATAGTTTTTCAGAGGAAGAAAATAATCTCACTTTTATCCCTTTTTAGACTCTGGGTTTCATTTCCTTCTCTTGGCGTCTACAGTCAGAATAATGTGCAGGTGTTTTCCCTGATTTGCTCTTTTTTGTCCCTGACAGTTGAATTATTCTTCATGGCTGTCATAGTGTTTCCATGTACTGCAGATGTGGCTTAATCACTCATCTGCAGTCTGGTTGCAAGTACAATAGACGGGGACTCTGAGCAGTAGATCTGGCATTTGTTTACAGCCTGGTAGTGCGTCTTGCTCAGACTGATCCTAAAGACTAATAAAAGAGCATGTGCTTTGTGAAGAGTTTATCAACAAAATCTCCAAATTCTATAGACTGTATATCATCCACAAGGGAGCAAAAATATGCTTACGTTATAAGTAAAATGGCATATGCACGTTTGCATATAAACAAGATGACATATATGTGTATCCTCTATACATACAGATTATACATGACCCATAGTTTAATTATACATACATTATCTGGACACAGACATGGATGGTTCAACATCTTGGTAAAAGGTGGCCAAATATCCAAAGGCCAGAGACCCGTCTATAAGAAAAGCTAAAGTTCACAGGAATTGTAATTGTGACTCTGTGATAGATTCTTCTGTAAAGCAATGGGGAACAAGGTTAAATCCTCAAAATATGCTTAGGTTTAAACAACTGAAGCTTACAAAACTGCCTTCTAAAAAAGGGAAGAACTTCAATTCTGCCCCTTCCAAGCAAATGCAAAATACCTAGTTCAGCGATGAACAATTAATAAAATCAGAGTAAGTCTAGGACAAGCATCCATACCCCAGCTACACACACACACACACACACACACACAACCATTCTGTTGGATCAATTATAAAGTACAGGTTGACAGTTTAAAAATGAGCATGTACTTTGAAAAGGACCAAAGCCTTATTCTACCAGTCTTAGCTTTCCAAGACATCTGTAGCCTCATGTTAGCTTCTCTAGACTGTCCAACCATCTATGTTCTGTAGCAGTGTCAATATAAACGGTTTAATTTTGAAAGGATATTTAAGGAATATACATACATAGCAAGTAGGGCAGTCATTAGACTATCTGTACATGTGCATTGACACACCTTGTCGCGTTCCATTAATGAACAGACTTCCCAGAGAGTCTGTGAGGATTCTTTGAAAAGCTGAGCTAACAGCTGCCCTATATGCCACACCCCTGCGCTTTAGCTAACCCAGCCACCATTCCTTTAACTTTTTGAAGCTTACCTAAAAATAATGACTGAAAAAACAGTCTCTAAACAGTGTAAAATTGCCACATCAGAGGACATTTTTTTTCTCATCTTGGTGTATCCTCCTAGCAATTGGTCAAGTTTAATCAAATTCTTTAAGAATATGCTGACATTTATAAATTCATTGTATAAAGCTGCAGTTGAAAATCCCACCTACAATTTAATAGACAGATAACTCTGTCTTGAATGGGACAGTGGCATCCATTGTGCCTGAATAAAGACACTGACACTGACCTCAGTTCAGTCTGGCCAAAATCTGTGCACAATTTCCAGTTTGAAGAAGACAGAAAAAGACTCACACCTTGTGACAAGAAAAGAATCCATTGCAAATCTGGCATTGCAAATTCTAAAGATATTTCTATTCTCCCCATGTGAGATATTACCATCCTGAGACAATCCTGTTCCACTCTTTCTCGTATGCCTTTTCTTTCAAATATATGGCAGCTCTGAGGTTGGCCACACCCATGGCTCAGGACCACCAGCAAGCATGGTGTATCATCTAGAGCTAGAACTAGACCATCATTAGCTAGAACATCTAAGGATCCCATTGAGATTACCCTCAAGCCCAGTTTTGCATCCCACACACAACATTGGCTGTGCTCAGGTGTTATGGCACTGTTTTCTATTTCACCCTTTCGTTTCATGAATACTTTTCTTTTTTTCTTTTTTTGGGGGTGGTAGTGCATGGATGCGGGTCACATATAACAGTGCTCAGGATTAATCCTATTTTATGCTCAGGATCCCCCTAGAGGTGCTCGAGGGACTCTGTGATATCAGAGATTCAATCACTGCCAGCTGGTGTGCAGTCACTCTGCTCTTCTCTCTCACATTGAAATCACTTTGCCATTCTCACTGTTGATTTCTCCCAGCAGTGAGTCATACCTGGTTAAGCAGGTAGAATATTAGAATATGTACCTAAATCTACCTCACAAGAATCAAAAACACATGCAAGGACTTATTTGGAAAATTGGCTTTTACTTAAGATTTTCTTCAGCAATAGCCTTTACATTCCCCACCCAGCCTTGTAATAATCTTGAACTGCTAGAGTAGGACAATGATATAGGAGTTTCTTGTATTTCTGTTTTTGAGTCTGAATGGCTAAAATGGGCAGGAGCCAGGGAAATTGGACTTGGAATTTTCCTTTCTCCTAGTCATTTAGGACAGGACTTCTTAGAGTTTTCCCACCATAAGCAACTTTTGCCTGAAAAGTGCAAGAAAAGGTGCGCAGCGTCCAAACTATCTCCCACTGATGACAGACTTGCTTAGAATTCATTATTTAAGCAATGAATGGTCATAACCTGTCAGAAACTGTTTAATGTTCCCAGATATTTTGGGATTCCCAGATTTAGTGAGAGTCATGACCCATAATTTAATTAACAAGGGCTGAAGCTTTGGAAATAGCCCTGCAGGTTAATTTCTGGTTAATAACCTAAAAATTATTTTAGTACAAACTAAAATAAAATACACAAGAATAACATTTTGACTAAGTAATTTGATGTTCTCAAAATACAAATAAAGCAAAAGTAATTACTGCAGTTTTTGGTTTTTGTTTATTTAATGTTCTTCTGAGGATCAAAGTCAGGCCTCACACATCACTTGTATCACTGTCTTTCCGTTATTCATCGATTTGCTCAAGCAGGCACCAGTAACATCTCCGTTCATTGGGAAAGAGGTTCATTATTGTTGCTCTTTTTTGGAATTTCAAATACACCACAGGTAGCTTGCCAGGTTCTTCTATGGCTCTGGGTTCATCCCAGGGGGTCCAGTCTTTTTCTATGTCAGTCCATCAACCATGCAGGGCCCACAGAGCAGAGCCCTGTGTGTAGACAAGCCTTTCTCCCTATCTGCCACCTGCCAATGCAGTCGGGAACCACAACCACACCTGCAACACCTCGAGGGGCAGGACCTCCTACATACAAGTCAAAGATTTTACCACTGAACATCCCCTGACCCTAAAACAAAGCTACTTGAGGCCCTTTGCTCCACAGTTCTGTTCTAAAACTATTTATGAACATGGTTCAACATGCAATTAAATATCTGGAGTAAAATCCTTCAGAATATTCCCTCCTTCTGTCTCATGACTCACTTATTAAACACATATCTCTAAGTCTTCTTTCTCCTGGCACTTCTCTAAGTTTAATTCTCCTTGTGAAACATGGAATGCTCTGCCACCTGCCAAGCGGTTAGCCACAGCCACACCTGCAACACCTCGAGGGGCAGGACCTCATACATACAAGTCAAAGATTTTACCACGAGCATCACTCAGCCCTAAAAATTTATTCCCCTTCCCTCCCTCTTTCTGTCCAGAAAGGCACTGTTTTCATCCTTGGATTGATATTTTCACGTTTTGACTGTGTTGTTGAATTCCTAGAGGAAAATCTCATACTATTGGAGGAGGGTGCCTTTCACCGGATTTCCTTGGAATTTCTGAGTCCTGGAGTTATATACCTCAAGCCTCCAACAGTCGTTCAACTCCAACCCAACCTTTCTTCCCTGGCATACTAGCTTTTTGTGGCGTCTGCATTTGATTCTCTGCTATAAGAACTATGAGTACCGGTATTTCAACCTTAGCTCACCAGTGTTCTTCTTATCCTCCCCTTCTGTTAGAGACATAAAAGGCTGAACCTGAGTGGCGGTAGAGTGGTAGGGGTTTGACTTGCATGCCACCAATCTAAGTTTGATCCTGGCACCCCATATGGTTCTTAGGAGCCTCTCAGGAGGGAACCTTGTGTACAGAGCCAGCAGGAACTCCTTGAGCACCACCAGAAGCGGCCTCCAAACTACAATAACAATAATTGAAATAAAGAAAGGATCTAAAAGGCACTGACTTTTGAATCTTTTCAGCTTCTCTTGGTAGTGATGGCGTTGTAGCTTCTAAGATCTCCCTCACAAAAAAAAAAACACCTTATTGGTTCCCTTTTCTTTGTTTGTGTTTTTATAAATATTTGGATAAAAATCTGAGGTCAGTTTGCTATTGTATCAACTAGTCAGACAATATTTGAATCATGATTAACTTATCACTCATTATAAATTATTTTGCTCAAATTTCAGTTCCATGCAAACAGACTAATAATCCCAGGCTAGGAACCATATCTCACATGTGTCAGTGTCTTCAGCACCCAGAACCTTGCCTAGCATATAGTAGGCATTTAATATTTATGTGGGGATCTAAATTCGTTTTTTTTTTCTTTGCGGAGCTGGAGCGATAGCACAGTGAAAGAACAGGTAGGACATTTGTCTTGCATGCAGCCAACCCAGGTCAATCCTTGGCATCCCATATGGTTCCCCCAATCTCTGCCAAGTGTAATTCCTGAGCGCAGAGCCAGAAGTAACCCCTGAGCATCACGGGTGTGACACAAAAAGCAAAAAGTAAAATAAATAAATTCTTTTATTTGCAACCTTAAGTAATAGAGAAACAAACAGAAAGGGTGAAATACTAAGGTTACATGAAACTAAAATCCCAAAGAAGAATCAAATATAGAGTATTAACTCCCTAAAATTTGGCAAAAACAACAACAAAAACAGTAAGCTCCTCATTAGCCCATGGTTAGAAAATAAGACTCAGGGGCTAAGTGTGCATTTGATCAATAGCAAATGTGACCCTTTGGTAGGAGAAAACTAATAGATCCCCCCCAGAGTCATTTATGAACATATATCCATGTCCTTGCTCACACATTGTTGACAGATTGACCACATAGCTCGCTCAGCCATGAGTTGGTCATTTGAGTGATAATTTAGCCAATAATCCAAATGCATAGGAGAAGGCTCTCCATAACATTCTCCGTTGCCTTAGAAGTGAGTCCAGACCTAATTAGAGAGGATAATACTCAGACCACTGGATTCAGAGTACTAGCCCCAGGCAGACAGGGGAAAAATGAGACTATTTCCTAATGCAGCTAAGTCTTACCTTTACAGGCGTACACCAAAAAAGGAATGGAAAATAAATGGCATATAATTTTGCATTTTTATTATAAGTTTGAAACTAAACACTAGGAAACCTTGTCAGCCCCTGCTAAGCTGATTCCAATTACGGCTTCTGGCCGTGTTCCAGCTGTTTTACTCCCTCAAATAGCACAGAGCATAACAAGGTTTATGAAGCATTCAAAAGTCAAATACCCTATTAACATAAACATGTAGTGAAATCAACTCTTCTACCAATTTTCAGCATGCTTTCTTTCTTTCATTCAGGGTGGGCTGATGGAAGAGGGTGTATGCTTCATCTGTGAGTCTTTTGTGTGGGTGTGTTTGCTAGAACACAAAGCAAGATTTTTTTTTTAATTTAGCAGCTTTGGACTAACCCTGTGTACCAACTCACAGCGTACTTTTTATTATAATGAAATCTTTCTAATACTAATTTTAGTACCATGGGCTCAGGTTGCTATTTTCTGTTACTGTTGAATCTAAAGCAAACAAAAAGAAGTCGGTGGCTCTTCTGAAATGTTTATTGTTTTGATTCATCTGTTCCCTCCTGATACTTGGAAATGGGTTTGTTAACTTGGATTGCCAAGGCCATGATTTTACGTAAGAAAGGGTCATTTTCTTAGCCGGGGCAGTGAAATAAACCAGACGTTCAAGGATATAAGTAGAGAAAATGTTTAAAGTAAAGAAAAACAAGTGAAAGATAGAGCCTATACACTTTTTGTTGTGATTGAATTTCAGAAATAATGATGAGACTGTTTTGTCAAAAGCTGCTGTACTTTTGAGCAACCTCTTAAAAGGTGATAAGTTAAAAGGAAACTGTGACAGTCTAGGAAAATTTGGACAGTATCCTAGATAGATATTCCTCTTACCATCAATGCAGTTCAATAATTTAAAAGAGGAATTGTATAAAAGTGGAATCTTTTCTTTTTCCATTGATCTATAGGATAGAGAATGTGAAAATGGGTTTCACAGAGAATGTGAAAATGGTTTCACTCAAGAAAAAATGGGCATATATGTGTGATTGTATGCACATATTTATAAACTAAACTAAAATAGATAAATCAGTCTATATTAATTGCTTGAAATGTATCTTAAATGATTCTAAATATCAAAATGGTATTATCAAATATTAAGCCATTCAGTTAATAAAAGTATAATTAAAAACTCAATTTGCACTGTTAATTGCTGCAATACTAAAATAAAAATGTGTTTCCATGAAAATCATCTAGTGAATATTTAAAATAAATCTGCTTATAAGTTTTTGACTTAATCATTTTATGTTCTTATTAAAATCTGAATCAAAGGTATATAAAGGTTTTCCCACAGCACTTCTAAACTGAAACACTACTTAAGATTCAATTATATATCCCTGGAAAATCTCATTTGATGGACGCTTAATTAGTGTATTAAATAAACGCCTTTGAATCTTATTGCTTAGGAGCATTTCACAAAAGTGTAAGGATTCCAGCAGATCTCAAAGAGCCTGGAGCCAATGTGGTGAGATATGGATGCAGATCACTGCATAATGTGACAAGTGAGATAATAAAGTTCTCTATGTGGCACAGTAGAAGCATAAAAAATGCAGGAGAGGTGGAAAGTCAGGGCTGCAACTTTCTCAGAACAGAGGACAATCTTGCGTTCACACAACCAGAGCCACTCCCCAGGCTACATTTACAAATAGGCGACCTCAGAAAGTTTCCTTACCTCAGTATTTTCATTGGAAAATGAGAATGAAAATACCAACCTCATTGAGTGCTGTGATATTTAAGCATTTGGAGCCCTTAGAGTACCCTGAGTGCTCCTGGGGTACAGTAAACACTTGTGGTTATTGTTGTTGAAGTAGAAGTGAACATCTTATGGAGAAGACTGTGTTGTGTTGAAGTGGAGTCCTTGCAAAGACTACAGGAGGACCCCCGAAGAAGAAGACAAAGAAAAAGATGAAAAGAAGAAGAAGAAGAAGAAGAAGAAGAAGAAGAAGAAGAAGAAGAAGAAGAAGAAGAAGAAAGAGGAGGAGAAGGAGGAGGAGGGAGAGAGAGGAGGAGGAGGAGCAGGAAGAAAAAGAGGAAGAATAAAAGTGCATGTGAAAGACAAGAACAGTATATGATATGTTTAGAATATATAATAATCTGGATAAAAATTAGATCATATAATAATTTGGATTTGAACATTATCATGAAAACCTGGCAGTCACAGATTTTCAAATGATATTGAAACAATATGGAGACTATTCCATAATTTTAGTAAAGAAAAATAACAAAGAAAATACACACTGAAAGGGCTGACATAGTACGGAGAAAACTATTACAGGAGAAAACTAGTTAGTTTCTTGCTAGCATGTGGCAAACCCCACTCCAATTTTCCCAACAACAAATGGTTCTGAAAGCATCGCTGGGTGCAACCCTGGAGGCCTGAGCACCACCAAGGGTGTCGAATTAACCACTGGGTGGGCCTGAGCTGTACCATATCCTCAGACAGTTGCCTTTGATCATTGGTTGACCAAGAATCTCTGGGAAAGACTTCTGGGATGCCTGAAACATCTCTTGGGAAGCTCCCGTCAAAAAATTAAAATAATTATGTTACTTACAGTTTACACATTGAAAGGCTACTTTTAAGTTACAACAAAACTCATAAATTCTTATTTATTTACTTTTGTTGATTAAGATTCTGGTTTATAATACTATCAATAGTGTGCCTCTCAAAATATTTATAATTAGCTGTAAATATCATATGCTCTCTAGACTTCTAAGAGCAATAAACTATTTTAAAACAAATCTGGATACAGTGGCAGTACATTCATTTACTTCTGTATATCCGTGTTTGCCGAAACATGCAATTTATCAATTTGTCTCTTGCCTCTTTACTGATTGAATCCATATCCTCTTCCTGACATAAACTACAACCATGAATAGAGACTCTTTAGTGAGCATTAATTTAAATTTATTTTAGATACCATCATTTACAATACTCTTAATGACAGGGTTCCCAGACCCTCACCCTTCGCTAAAGCCTACACCTTCCTGTACACGGTCTCAGAGTCAACCCCAACCCCATACAATGCTAAGTGTCCACTGATGATCAGTTCTGAGTGTTCTTTGCACTGGGCATTTGTTATTCTTCAACTATATTTCTTGACATCCCACATACGAAAGACATCATTCTGTGTCTGTCTGTCTTCTATGCCTTACTTCACTCAGTATATTACTCTCCAGATTCATCATGTAGCACCAACTTCCACAATTTTATATTTCCACATAACCAAGCAGCATTCAGTTATGTAAATGTATCATGATTTATTTATCTAGTCATTTGTTCTTGGACTCTTTCAGCTACTGGTTTAAATTTTGGCTAGTGTGAATAGTGCTGCAATGAACACCTGAGTGCAAATGTGTTTTTCTGAACAGTTTTAGGGTCCTTAAGGTAGATGCTAAGTTTATATTTCTGAGGTCATATGAAAAGATGATTCCTGTACCTTGAGAAGTGTTGTTTTCCAAGGAATAGATCAAATGATATTCCCACCAGCAGCAAAAATAGGACCCTTTACCCCACATTCATGCCAAGATTTCATCCATGCCAAGATTTCATCCATGCCAAGATTTAAATGCAAAAAATTATGATTTCACATTTGAGGATGGTCTTGGGAACTTAGAATGTAAGTGGTACCACTTTCCTATATTCAGGCTTATTACTATCATGCATTTTTTAATCAGTGTGATACTAGTTATATGAATATGGGTCATGAGGTATTTTGATATTTTAATTCACTTCATTACTTGCATATTTTCTTTAATTTATTTTGTCACTCAGTTATTTTCTGAGATTTATCTACTATAATTTAAAACATACTCCATTCTTGACTTCTACATACTATTTCTTCGTTCGATATGCCTTATATTATTAATTCACCTATTAATGGATATTTTCTAGCTTGTCACATCTTACTTTTACAATGATGGAATAAACATTTTTGTTAATGTGTACATGCACATACATGCAAGAACGTATCTACTATTTATTTTTCCAAATTGTTCCCTAAATTAAACATACAACTTACGTATATAATAACATTAATGCATGCCACTTTTGTCATAGGTTAAGACTTTTCTTCCAAACTTGCTTTACCAGTAATAAAACATTATCTCACTATATTTTCCTAGTAATTAGTGAAGTTCAGGATCTTTTTTAAATTTTATTGAACTACAATTTGTTTTTTAATGTAAGATGCTTCTCAAGTTTTTTCTATTAAATATTTTTTCTCCTGGGGCCAGAGGGATAGCACAGTGAGTAGGGCATTTACCTTGCATGTGGAACACCCAGGTTTGACATATTGTGTCCCGGGCACCCCCAGGCGTATGTCTTGAGTGCAGAGTCAGGAGTAACCCCTGAGTATTGCTGGGTGTGACCTAAAAAACAAAATATATGTATTTTTTCTCCCTAAGACATTTATGTTTTTTACATTCTACTCTTGAATGGCTATATGAAGTGAAAGTGTTTGATCTTTTTCCATTTAGAGGAATATGTATTTACTGTTATAGTTGTTGAAACTGACAACTTTTTTAGTCTTGCTTTGAAGTGTGTATTCCATGTGTTTTCCAAGGCATCTTACAAAGTCGAAGAGTTAGCCCAACATTTTTATTCCAAATTAGCATGACAATTTTAAAATTCATGTTCCCAAATAAGTTTCTACTAATCTAACATTTCATTATGTGAATGTGAGTAGATTTGTTTTTATATGCGGCATGCTTTTTTCAACACTATTTATTTTTTAGTCTCTCCCCCAAAATTTATTATTACACTTATTTGTTTGCTCATAAGTCTTTTTTTTTTTAGATAAAACTCCTTTATCTTGTGACTTCTAGTCTGTCACAAAAATTCGACAAGATGCAATTTGAAAAAGCCGTCCACTATTATATGTGTGCACATACAAAGATTCCTACACTCTCAGAAAGGAAGGGGACTGATACACAAATAACGAAGTCTCTCTGATGTTGTTTTTAATTTTTTATTTTTACAATTACAAAGATATACAATTAAAAAGTTCATATTTGGGTTTTGGTCATACAGTGTTCCAGCACCCATCCCTCCACCAGTGCCCATCTCCCACCACCAGCGTCCCCGGTTCCCTCCCCCCCCCCTCCCCCAGCCCTCCTCCATGGCAGGTTCTTTATTTCTTTCCCTTTCTCTCTCTTTCTCTTTTCCTTCCCCTCCAGACTATGGATTACAGAACATACATTAAAGGGTTGTCATGTGTATCCTTTTGCCTCTATTTAATGCTCAGTTCTAGGTTGGCATTAGTACCCTCGACAATTGTTAGCACACTGTTCCATTTTCTGTCTTACCTAGCCTCTGACTCCCACACGTTTGTGATAATTTCCACCTTTGACAAGACCTCCTGATATATGTTTCACTTGACCTTGGATATTGGTATCATAATATGTACATATATATTTATGCTATGCAGATAAATGCAGTCATTCTGTATCTGTCTCTCTCCTTCTGGCTAATTTCGCTCAACATAATCTTCTCCATGTCCATCCATTTATAGGCAAATTTTATAACTTCATTTTTCCTAACAGCTGCATAGTATTCCATTGTGTAGATGTACCAAAGCTTCTTTATCCAGTCATCGATTTTTGGGCACTCTGGTTGCTTCTCAGATTCTGGCTATTGTGAATAATGCTGCTATGAACATAAAAGTAGGGATGGTGTTTCCGCTGCGTATTTTTGGTTTCCCAGAGTAGATTCCCAGGAGTGGTATGGCTGGGTCAAATGGGAGTTCAATTTCTAGTCTTTGGAGGAATGTCCATATTGTTTTCCAGAAAGGCTGTACCAGCCGGCATTCCCACCAACAATGGATGAGTGTCCCCTTTTCCCCACACCACGCCAGCACTTGTTGTTCTTGCTCTCTTTTGAATATGTGCCCAGTCTCTGTGGTGTAAAGTGGTATCTCATTGTTGTTTTGATTTGCATCTCTCTGATGATTAGTGATGATGAGCATTTTTTTGTTTTTGCCCATTCAATTTCTTCCTTGCTGAAGTTTCTGTTCATTTCTTCTCCCCATTTTTTGATGGGGTTGTTTGTTTTTCTTCTTGTAAAAGTTCTACCAGTGCCTGATATATCCTGGATATTAACCCCTTATCAGATGGGTATTGGGTGAATATTCTTTCCCATTCTGTGGACTGCTTTTTGTATCTTAGTCACTGTTTCTTTTGGGGTGCAGAAGCTTTTTTAGTTTCATGTAGTCCCATATGTTTATCTTTTCTTCTAGTTGCTTTGTTAGTGATGTTTCACCTTTGAAGATGCCTTTAGCTTCAATGTCGTGGAGGGTTTTCCCTATATTTTCTTCAATGTACTTTTATGGATTCAAGTCTGATATTGAGATCTTTAATCCATTTTGATCTGATTTTTGTGCATGGTGTTGAGACACAGGTCCAAATTCATTTTTTTACATGTCGCTGCCCAGTTTTCCCAACACCACTTGTTGAAGAGGCTTTCCTTACTCCATTTTAGACTCATTGCACCTTTATCAAAGATTAAATGATCATGTGTTTGAGGTTGTGGTGTCAGGATACTCAATTCTATTCCATAGGTCCACAGGTCTGTTTTTTTTCCAATACCATGCTGTTTTAATTACTACTGCCTTGTAGTACAGTTTGAAGTTGGGAAGGTGATGCCTCCCATCTTCTTTTCCGAAGATTGCTTTAGCTATCCTTGGGGGTTTATTGTTCCACACAAATTTCAGGAGCGTTTGGTCAATTTCTTTGAAGAATGTCATGGGTATCCTCATAGGGACTGCATTGAATCTGTACAGAGCTCTAGGGAGTATTACCATTTTGACAATGTTGATTCTCCCCATCCATGAGCAGGGAATGTGTTTCCATTTCCTTGTGTCCTCTTTTATCTCTTGGAGCAGTGTCTTGTAGTTTTCTTTGTACAGGTCCTTTACACACTTGGGTAAGTTGATTCCTAGGTATTTGATTTTCTGTGGCACAATTGTGAATGGAATTGTTTCCTTAATATCCCTTTCTTCTCTTTCGTTATTTGTATATAGGAAAGCCACTGACTTTTGCGTGTTGATTTTTGTATCCTGCCACTCTACTATATGCGTCTATTGTTTCTAGGAGTTTTTTGGTAGAGAGTTTAGGGTTCTCTAGGTATAATATCATGTCATCTGCAAATAATGATAGCTTGACTTCTTCCTTGCCTATCTGGATGCCCTTGATGTCCTTTTCTTCTCTGATTGCTATGGCAAGTACTTTCCAGTACTATATTGAATAAAAGAGGTGAGAGTGGGCAACCTTGTCTTGTCCCTGATCTCAGGGGAAGGCTTTCAACTTTCCCCATTTAGAATGATGCTTGCTGTGGGCTTTTGGTAGATGGCTGTAACTATCTTGAGGAAAGTCCCTTCAATTCCCATTTTCTGGAGGTTTTAATCATGAGCGGTGCTGGATCTTGTCAAATGCTTTTCTGCGTCTATTGATAGGATCATATGGTTTTATTTTTTCTCTTATTGATATGATGTATTATGTTGATTGACTTGCGAATGTTGAACCATCCTTGCATTCCAGGATGAATCCTACTTGGTCATGATGTATAAATCTTCTTGATG
>JAJIBD010027039.1:0-44717 GCA_021461705.1 Cryptotis parvus
TAGTATTTTATTATACCACCGTGAGATACACAATCACAAAGATACACAATTAAAAAGTTCATACCTGGGTTTTGGTCATACAGTGTTCCAGCACCCATCCCTCCACCAGTGCCCATCTCCCACCACCAATTACCGGTTCCCTCCCCCTCCCCAGCCCCGCCTCCATGGCAGGTTCCCCATTTCTTTCCCTTTCTCTCTCTCTCCCTTCCTCTCCCTCCAGACTATGGACTACAGAAAATACATTAAAGGGTTGTCATGTGTAACCTTTTGCCTGTATTTAATGCTCCAGTTCTAGGTTGGCAATAGTACCCTTGACAATTGTCAGCACACTGTTCCATTCTCTGTCCTACCCAGCCTCTTACTCCCACATGATTGCGCACAATTTCCACCCTTGACAAGACCACCTGATACAAGGTCATGTTTCACTTGACCTTGGATATTGGCATCACAATATGCACATATATATCTATGCCATGCAAATAAATGCAGTCATTCTGTATCTGTCTCTCTCCTTCAGGCTAATTTCACTCAACATAATCTTCTCCATGTCCATCCATTTATAGGCAAATTTTGTAACTTCATTTTTCCTAACAGCTGCATAGTATTCCATTGTGTAGATGTACCAAAGCTTCTTTATCCAGTCATCGATTTTCAGGCACTCTGGTTGTTTCCAGATTCTGGCTATTGTGAATAATGCTGCTATGAACATAAAAGTAGGGATGGTGTTTCCGCTGCGTATTTTTGGCTTCCCAGAGTAGATTCCCAGGAGTGGTATGGCTGGGTCAAATGGGAGTTCAATTTCTAGTCTTTGGAGGAATGTCCATATTGTTTTCCAGAAAGGCTGTACCAGCCGGCATTCCCACCAACAATGGATGAGTGTCCCCTTTTCCCCACATCCACGCCAGCACTTGTTGTTCTTGCTCTTTTGAATATGTGCCAGTCTCTGTGGTGTAAAGTGGTATCTCATTGTTGTTTTGATTTGCATCTCTCTGATGATTAGTGATGATGAGCATTTTTTCATATGTTTTTTGGCCATTCGAATTTCCTCCTTGCTGAAGTTTCTGTTCATTTCTTCTCCCCATTTTTTGATGGGGTTGTTTGTTTTCTTCTTGTAAAGTTCTACCAGTGCCTGATATATCCTAAATATTAACCCCTTATCAGATGGGTATTGGGTGGATATTCTTTTCCATTCTGTGGACTGCTTTTGTATCTTAGTCACTGTTTCTTTTGAGGTGCAGAAGCTTTTTAGTTTCATGTAGTCCCATATGTTTATCTTTTCTTCTAGTTGCTTTGTTAGTGATGTTTCACCTTTGAAGATGCCTTTAGCTTCAATGTCGTGGAGGGGTTTTTCCTATATTTTCTTCAATGTACTTTATGGATTCAAGTCTGATATTGAGATCTTTAATCCATTTTGATCTGATTTTTGTGCATGGTGTTAGACACAGGTCCAAATTCATTTTTACATGTCGCTGCCCAGTTTTCCCAACACCACTTGTTGAAGAGGCTTTCCTTACTCCATTTTGGACTCTTTGCACCTTTATCAAAGATTAAATGATCATGTGTTTGAGGTTGGGTGTCAGGATACTCAATTCTATTCCATAGGTCCACAGGTCTGTTTATATTCCAATACCATGCTGTTTTAATTACTACTGCCTTTTAGTACATTTTGAAGTTGGGAAAGGTGATGCCTCCCGTCTTCTTTTTCCTGAGGATTGCTTTAGCTATCCTTGGGGGTTTATTGTTCCATACAAATTTCAGGAGCATTTGGTCAATTTCTTTGAAGAATGTCATGGGTATCCTTATAGGGACTGCATTGAATCTGTACAGAGCTCTAGGGAGTATTACCATTTTGACAATGTTGATTCTCCCCATCCATGAGCAGGGAATATGTTTCCATTTCCTTGTGTCCTCTTTTATCTCTTGGAGAAGTGTCTTGTAGTTTTCTTTGTACAGGTCCTTTACACACTTGGGTAAGTTGATTCCTAGGTATTTGATTTTCTGTGGCACAATTGTGAATGGAATCGTTTCCTGAATATCCCTTTCTTCTCTTTCGTTATTTGTATGTAGGAAAGCCACCGACTCTTGGGTGTTGATTTTGTATCCTGCCACTCTACTATATGTGTCTATTGTTTCTAGGAGTTTTTTTGGTAGAGAGTTTAGGGTTCTCTAGGTATACTATTATGTCGTCTGCGAATAATGATAGCTTGACTTCTTCCTTACCTATCTGGATGCCCTTGATGTCCTTTTCTTCTCTGATTGCTATGGCAAGTACTTCCAGTACTATATTGAATAAAAGAGGTGAGAGTAGGCAACCTTGTCTTGTCCCTGATCTCAGTTTTTCCCCATTTAGAATGATGCTCGCTGTGGGCTTTTGGTAGATGGCTGTAACTATCTTGAGGAAAGTCCCTTCAATTCCCCATTTTCTGGAGGGTTTTAATAATGAATGGGTGATGGATCTTGTCAAATGCTTTCTCTGTGTCTATTGATAGGATCATATGGTTAAAAGTGTTTTTTAACGCACTTCTTTCTGGCACCACCTGAATCCGAGCTGATAATTTCTTCCCTTTGTAGCACACACCCTCTACTCTGACTTTAAGACTTTTCCCTTTACTTCATGGTAGACACCCATATGCCAACTAAATGTGTAATTCCTTTCATGTTACTTTACCAGATTCTCTATATTCTTTTTCTCATATTTCCTAAGTAAAAGTATTTTACCACAAAAAAAAAGTACTCTAAAAACTAAGGAAAACACCTAGAGATTTTATAAGTGCGAAAGGCTGAAATGAAATCTGTCTGACTTATTACTCAAAGTACAGATCTTATACAGTCAGCAAGTATTTACTTCATTGCCCTTAAGCTCTGATGGTTATAACATCATCATAAGGAAGAAGATGGAGACAGTTAAACAGCAACACATGAAATGGACTCTGAATGAGACTTGCAAGTCCCCAGTAAGATCCTTGCCATTGCTCTCCTTACCTCAATATTTAAGATCATTTTTACCAAAAAGATGACTGATTTGGAAGTCCCGGTTAATTTGCCTCTATTTTGACTCATTTTCATACTTGTCCTTTATCATACTTGTTGCAAATGAGAAAGTAAAAAAAAATCAAAAATTCTATCTGCAGTACATTCTTGTGTTGCCAGCAAAGAATGGATACCTTTTCCAAGACTCAGGATCCTACAGAGGAATGACAATGCTTTGGAGTCTGAAACAAAAGCATTAGCAAGTAGTTGAGATGAATGTCAGAAGGGACTTTCCACCCTGCCAGATTCATCATACACCTTAGGCCAGTCAATTATCAGGGTAAGCTCAATTCTTTGATGATCTGGTTAAAGAGAAACAAATGGGGAGCCATTCAAAGCAGAGACTATGCTCTCAACTTTTTTTGTAATTCCCCAGGGTAACCTAACACAATGCTTAGTGAACAGTGTCCCTTGGTTAACAATTAGCCTTTGTTGATTTACCCCTTTAATGTGCTTCTCAAAGAATAGGGCAGTGTTATGGGGGTTACGTGAGCAACAGGATATTCTTGACACACTTTCCTGGATCATCAACTTTACTCAAAGATTGAAAAGGATAAGACATTGCTTCTATTTGTTTAATAAGTGCAATCCGCATGACTTTTAAAAAAATGAAACTTGAGTATCAAAGACTATTCGCTTGCATGTGGGCATTTGGGGGCACACACTCAGCCCTGGCAGATGCTTGCCAACTCTGCAGTCTATCTCTTTGGTGGAGAAGTTGGGGGCACACTGCTAGATACCTGGTCTCATGCACACAAAGAATTTGCTTCTATCCCTGCCCCTTCCAAAACAGATTAAAATGTAAATGTACAGGGCTGGAAACATGGATCCACAGGTTAGAGCACATGCTTCATGTGCAGGAGCCTCAGGTTCAATTCCTCGGTCCCCTGAACATACGCAGAAGAGTCTCTCCCCACCCCAATACCATGCCAAGAACTATCCCTCAGTGGAACTGGTTCTAACCCAGAAACAAAACAAAACGTAAATTTAAAACCAGAAACTCTACTTTCAAGAACTTCTCTTAATGCCCATGTGTATGTGCATGTGTGTATGTGAGAGAGAGAGAGAAGAGAGAGAGAGAGGGCTGTGTGTGTATGTGTTTTGGGGCCACACCAGCAGTGTTCAAAGCTTACTCCTGGCTCTTTACTACTGGCAGTGTTCAGTAAACCATATGGGGTGCCAGGGAGTAACGCCACATGCAGAGCAAACATCCTACCCATTGTACTCTCTCTAGCCCCCTAAATATGCATATTTATATATGTGCATGTGTATAAGTAAATATATGCATGTCAATGCATGAATGAGTAAACTTCTATGATTGTTTCTCTAATGATGAGAACAATTTCATGTTCAAAAGTGTTTTTTAGGATACAGGTAGCATAAATTATAGACATACAATAAAATTTAATTAAAATAATGTCATAGATCTTTTCAACATCAAAAATGTACATAGTTTACCAAATGAGTGCATATATAAAAGAGTTAGAAATATAGTCTTAATTTTTGTAATAATCTATATGTCATTATGAAAAGTGGTAATAGAACAATAATTAAACAGAGTGGTATAATTATGAGTGATATTTTCTTTATTGGAGTTTTCTATAAATTCTTAATTATTTAAATGAATGTGCAATTTGTTCATTTGCTTACTGTAGGTTTTTTTTTTAACTAAGCCCAGAAATACTCAGAGGCTATCCCTGGCTCTGTGCTCAGCAGTGATGTCTGGCGGTGCACAGGGAAATCTATGTGGCGCCAAGGATGGAACCAAGATTGGTGTCATGCAAGGCAAGCACCTTAATTTTTGTGCTATTATGGCCCTAATGATGTTAATTTTAAATATGTTTTATTTAGTAAAGTAAAATAACAGCAATTTGTAAGAGTAAAATAATCACCTCCAAATCTTGCAATGCACAAATAGCTATCACTTGATCACTTGACATCCAGTTATTCATTGATTTGCTGGAGTGGGCGCCAGTAACATTTCCATTTGACCCTATCACATGCCAGAGTAACACAATGGTATCTGGTTTCAGGAACACGGAGAGCCTCAAACCCGTCGTTCATGGTCTTGACGAAGAAGTCTGACCATCTTGTAGGTGGGCGGCCACGTGATCTTTAGATGTCCCTTGGGATCCAGTCAGTAATGGCTCTAGTCCAGCGGTCATCTCCAAATCGCATTACATATCCAGCCCATCTGATTTTCAATGCCTTGGCAAACAAGACAGCGTACCTGACTCTGGAACAGCAACAGAGGTCGGAGCTCTGGATTCCTTCTTTCACTTGAGTGAGGTGTGATATTCCAAGCATAGCTCTTTCGATTTCTCTTTGGGAGGTCCGAATAGCATTCTCATCCTGCTTTCGTAGGGCCCAGATCTCTAAGGTGTATGTTAATGCAGGGAGAATGGTGGAGTTGAAGAGATGTGCCTGGAGTCGGGGGTTCTTTGCCTTTTTAGCTATTCTTCGATGCTTTTGAAGGCATTCCATGCCGCTCTCTTCCTCCTGCACAGCGCAGGTTTTAGGTCGTTCATCATGTTGACTTCTCGACCTAGGTACACATAACTGCTGCATTCAGAGATGTTTGTTCCGTTGATAGTGAATGGGGCCTCAGGAACTAGTTCATTTTTCATGAACGTAGTTTTGCTGAGATTCAGAAGTAGACCTATCTTTCCACATTCTCGGTCAAAGTCAGCCAGCATTTGTGCCACTTGGCTAATGTTTGTTTTTATTAGAACGATGTCATCAGCAAAGCCGGAGGTGGTGTAGTTGTCAACCGTCTATGTTCCCTCCCATTCCTTCCCATTCTAATTGTCACATGATGCTCTCGAGGGTGGCGCTGAAGAGTTTTGGTGAAATGGTATCACCCTGTCGAACCCCTCTTTTGGCATCAATGATCACTTCCTCTTAGAATGCTGAGATCCTGGTGGTGAATCAGCAATACAGCTCACAAAGGATCTTGATGTATTGGGTTTGAATGCCGTGTTGGCTAGGGGCTTCGATGACCGCTTCAGTCTCCACAGAATCAAAGGCTTTCTTTAAATCAATGAACATGAGACAGAGTGGTATCCTGAACTCCCTACAAACTTCAATGAGCTTGGTAAACGTGTGGATATGGTCGATTGTGCTGAATCCTTTTCAGAAGTCAGCTTGCTCGCATGGTTTTCCTTCATCTAATGTTCTTCCAATCCTGTTCAGGATGACTCGAGTGAACAGCTTGTAGATGACAGACAACAGGCAGATGGAGCGATAGTTGCCAATGTCATGGATATCTCTCTTCTTGACAGTAGAACTGTCCTGCTGGTTTTCCATTGGGAGGGCACCTTGCATTCAGACAGGTAGCATGTGAAGAGCAAAATCAGTGTATTGATGAATACTGAAGGCAGATTCTTCAGTGTTCGGTTCTGACTTTGTCTGGGCCTGGTGCTGTTCCCTTCTTTACTGACGAAATGGCATGTCGGATTTCAGTAGGAAGAATGTTGGGAACGACATATCCATCCTGCTGAATTTGGTATGTGGGCAGGTGGACGTGGCTATCAAAGAGATCTGAGTAGAAGCCATGGATAATGTTCTCCATTGCCTTTCTGAAGATATGATCGATCCATCAGGACATTGGAGGGCAGTCATTTTGGTCTTATAGTTGACGTAGGACAGGCAGGCATTGTGAATGCTTTTCCTGGCTTCTGCTGCATCTTCAGTATTTCTGCTCTTCTCTCTTTGAGGTCTTCCTTTATAGCTTCTCTGCACTGCTTTGCAAGATGTTAGCATTTGATTGCCTGAGGCTAGTGCCTTGCCACGTTGGCAAATGAGCTCTAGAGTTTTTGAAGACTGGCGTCTTTGTGCGGCTTTTCCTCTCTCGGCATTCTTCGCACAATCATGGAGGTGCTGAACCAGTTGGTTGTATTCTTCATCGATGTAATCAATGATGTTGTCTTCCCATGTTGCCCCAGTGGTGCCAAAGAGTTCCCAGTTGGTCGTCTTTCTGGGAGTTCTCATCTTACACTTTGCAGCCTTTTCTCCCCATTGCGAGAAGTAGAATTTTGCACGAAGGAAACAGTGGTCCGATGATATTTGGAATTTTGGGACGACAGCAACATCGGTCAGGCAAAACTGTCGATTGAAGATGATGTGGTCAATTTCATTGTGGAACTGTCCACCAGGGGATTCCCATGTCCAAGGTTTCCATTTAGCCTTCTGGAACTGTGAGTTCCCATGAATGGTCTTGGTGGACATGATGAACTCAGATAGTGTCTCACCCTGTTCGTTTCCATTCTAGGCCATGGGTTCCGATGTGGAGTTCTTCAGCCGATCTTCTTGGTCCTATCTTGGCATTAAAATCACCGACTATGATCTTGTAGAAGGTGTGATCATTTTTATAGAACTCCTCCAGTTCTGTGTAGAATTTCTCAATTTCTTCTTCCTTACAATTTCTTACATTTCTTCTTCCACATACAATTTCTTGTATGTGGATGTTGGTGCGTAGACAATGAAGATAGAAACTGCTGGCAGTGGGCCACATCTCTTCAAGTGTAATCGTCCTATCCAGTTTGTTAGGCATTCAAATGAATCAATGTTCCAGGCCATGTTCGTGTTGACAAGGACACCAACGCCACTGACGCCTCTTTCATCGCATGTTCCGAGGAACAGTTCTTCTCCGGTGTCAAAAGCGGCGTGATGCAATTGACGCCTCCTCATCTCAGTCAGACCAATGATGTCATACTTGATCTTTTGGCTTGCACCATCGGGTCCTCGATATATGCTTCCGTTGCCAGTGTATGTGCATTGAAAGTACTGTCATTTTAGTCCTTCTTCGTTTTGGCAGCTTAGTATGCCCCTGAAATTTTATCAGGTCTTCCTTGTTCGTCCTTCTTAGTGCTGCCATATTAAGGGTTCTTTCAGGATCAGGAAGATGAACATTTTTTATTACTGGTTTTGGCATATTGAATACGCATCGGACAGCTTGCCAGGTCTGTAAGCTTGTAAGTCATGGTGCTTCAAATAAAAATTTTTTCCTTCTCTCATTTATCATTGCTAACATGCTTGATTATACTATAAAATAAACTAAACCATAAGGAAAAGGACTAATAAAATTGGGCAAACATAAACTTGACCATTTACAATCTAAATGTTCCCTTTTTTCTCTTCTACCTGAAATCTCAAGTCATGATCTTCCACATAAATAAAAATTCATACTAAATAGAGACAATTCCAATGCTACTAGTTGGTTTGGACAATTTGGAGGATTAAAATGTAGTTATCTGGGGTTGTTTAATAAAACAACTAACAACTATTGATTTTTCATGGGCTGTGTTAGAACATAAGTACAACATTTCTTTGTTAACAGGTCAATCACAGAAATCCTTCTTTGTAAGGAGTGAGAAATCTTTACCTACCAGAATAGTTGATTATTTTTAAGTCCCTCTATAGCATCTACTGTCAAACAATTTGAATTGCTGTAAAGAATAAACATCTGTATTAATACTCTTTCCTGTCCACTACTATATGTCTAGTGTCCAGATCACAATATTAAGAAATTAATTATTGAAATATTAATGAAAAGACTGTTATCCAAGTAAAACATTTTCTCTATAGAGAATCTGACCATTCATGTTTAGTGTCATGATAATTTATGCCAAAATAATCTCCTCCAAGTCATTACAGAATGAAGTATGGTTGGCGACAGTTCTGAGTTGGGTTCAAGGACCTGGATGCCATACTTAGTATATATCAGAATCACCTGGAGAAATGATTAAAGATATATTACTGGACCCCATGCCTAGATATCTGTTCAGCAGGTCTGGACAAGATCTGATAATTTGCATTTCCAACCAATTTCTTTTGTAGAGTTGATGCTGCTCGTCCAGAGATCACAAATTTAGAAGAATTAATTAAGAGAAACTTGGTAAATTTCAGTTTTTATTTTGTTTACTGTAATATTTCTGTTAAAAAGAAAATCATGCTTATAAACAGGTTCCTTTCATATAATACAACTGTCTCTGAAATTCGAATAGTTCTATGATATCCAATAGCAAAACTTTCTAGTTCAACTAGAATCTGTCAATTAGGTGGCAAGAAGAAATTCTGCAATCAAAAAATTCTTCATCAGACTACAAAATTCTCTAAACATTCTCAATTGTAATTTTCTTTGGTAATATTATTGTTAGTCTAGTTGTAATTACGCTCTGCATTATAAAATAGTATCTCAATAACTTTTGTCCATAAAATCATTAACAAACTATAAATATTCTTTATCAGACTGAAATATGGCTTGTTTATTAATAGCAAATACCTACAAATCTAACAATCTATGTGGACCAAATGGCACATTGATTAGAAGCTTGATATAGCAATAATGTGAAAATGTCCAGCTTCATTTTTAGAGTTTATCCAGTGGGACATGTCTGATTTTGTGAAGGCTTTTTGTAGATCCCTTATCAAAGTTAAATAATACCAGACACTTTTAGTAAAATAATAGTCTGGGGGCCAGAGCGATAGCCCAGCGGGTAGGGCATTTACCTTGCACGCGGCCGGCCAGTGCCGGCCTGGGTTCGATCCCGGCATCGCCGGGAGTAATTCCTGAGTGCAGAGCCAGGAGAAACCCCTGAGCATCGCCGGGTGTGACCCAAAAAAGCATAATAATAATAATAATAATAATAATAATAATAATAATAATAATAGTCTGCTTCTTCTGGATAACAAAGAATAGTTTTGGTAGGAGCCAATCCTAGCAAAGTTCAGGGTTTCAGGGTTGCAACTGAGGGTGCTCACAGAGGTCGCATGGTGCTGGGAACTGGCTCAGGGTCTCACACACACTGAATATATGCCTTCAACTTGAATTTCCTCCTGAACCTTGTATAGAACAAAATCCACGTAAAATAGAAGGGAAGATCCTAGGCTTCTCTAGTGGAGCGGCTAAAAGTAATTTACAAACAATAGCTCAGTACATATAATTACCAATACCTTTCTCTGAAAGACACCACTTTCTTTAAAAGTTTTATGGATTTCCATAAATAAATAAAAATAAAGAAATGTCACTTAACCTAGATATTCAATATATAACCACCCGAATTGGGGTAGGTGGGTGGAGAGAGATGAGAAGCCCTGAAGGAGGAAATCGCTTTGCTTTTCTCCACAAAAGAAAAGCTGGAAGAGCCATAGCTCTGCCTCCGCCATATCAGCACCTGCTTGCAAGACTCCTCCCTCTTCCCCAAGAGAAGTGCTAAGCAAGAAATGATTTACTTCAAATGCTGCCAAGCCTGAGTATCTAAAGACTAGTTTGAGTTGTGGATCCAGCAAGAAAGCAGGTTTAGGGCAAGTGCAAGCATCTGAAGACAGTACAGGAAGGCTTTTGACAGCCCTGAGTTGGGGATTTTCTCAAAAAGATTTGCAAGATGCCAAATTAATCTTGAGGCTTCTTGCCTCACCTCCTTTTATGTCTCTCCCTGAGCAGTTCTTGTATAAACTTGTCCTCAGGATGTCTTTCCGCCTCCTATAAACTCCCACCTCTGAGTAGCCTTGGCACCTCTGCCTTACCCGGAGGCCCTTGAATTACTTGCCCATTTCCACATGTCTCTGCTGCAAAACCTCCCTTTGAGGCAGGAATACAAGACACACCACATTTTCCTTTCTAGGTCAGACACAGAAAGCAGTCGTTACCAGGCCTAGAGTTCTTGTGCTCACTCTGTCCTGGAAGACCTTCCTCCTCTATGGAAAGGAGAAAAAAACACATTGAAAGATACCAAGTGGGCCTAAAAAGAGACTCCATATTCTCTGAAGAACCAGTTCCTGGACCTTATGGATTCAGCGTTGAACCCGACGGAGACTCGTGGCCAACCTGCACCATGGCAGCTGCTGCTGCATCCCAAAACATTTCTGAGCCTGCTTGGGGTGACATAACAAAATACCATGGACGAAGTGAATCAAACAATGTTAATTTTTACCATTTAGTACATAATGGATAGGCTGAGAGTGTCCTGAATCTTCAAATTCTTGTTCCAGAACTACTAAACAATTTTTCTCCTATATCTTATACATTTTTCTTGTATCTTACAATAGGCAATTAAGAGGAGCTAAGCCACTCCTTTAGTATTTTGCTTAGAAACTTCTGGGGTCATAAGGTTGGTACAGAGGGAAAGGCACTTGCTTGCCTTGTATGTGGCCAACCTGGGTTCGAGCCCCAGCACAACATATGGTCCCCAGAGTCCACCAGGAGTGATTCCTGAGTGCAGAGCTAGGACTTAGTCCTAAGCACTGCCAGATGTGACCCAAGAACAAGCAAAACAAATGTGTAAGATTGCTAGGCTGTCATGTACAGATCACTCGAAATATTCCTTAATGGATTTAAAATAGAATCAGACTGTAAAAGCTGTATCTTTTTCAAAAGTTCCATTCAGCTCATCTCCAGACTAGGATTTGCTATACTCCATCTAAGTGATTTCTCCATATCCTACAACATACTAATTTCTACAATCTTTATGTTCACTATTATTTGTGAATTCTCTAAGAAGATGGAAGTATTTTTGGGGTGGGGGATGGAGGGCCACACTTGGTACTATTCAAGGCTTCCTCCTAGCTCTATGCTTAGGGATTATTACTGGCAGGGTCAGGGGAGCATATGAGATGCCGGGGGAATCAAACCCAGATGGCCACAGACAAAGCAAATGCTCACTATCACTCCAGCCTCGAAGTCAAAAGCTCTTTTCCTAGCTCCCCTTTCTTTCTAAACCCTCACCAGAATTGCCCATATTGCCCATATTTCCATCATACGCTTCAAAACCCTCCAGTCGCCACACAGTTCCATAGCCAGTTCTACATCATGCCTGCATATGTTAACCTAGTACCCACTTCTCAGTCCAGACTACCTCCTCTTCCTCCAAGAAAAGCTCCACGTGAAATCCCAAGTTTAGCAATTTCACACTTTTTCTTGTTCCTCCTTCAGCAGCTACAAAATAATGTCTGTCATTTATTACATCAAGTAAGCCTTGCATTTTCTTAACACTTTAGCTGAGATTGTGCTTGGTTGCTTCATGCTCTTTCTATCCATTGATTCTTGGTCTCCTCTTCATGATATTCTTGCCTTTTTGTCTCTTGAACATCTGTATTTCTCAGGTATCTTTCTTTAGTTCTTACATATTTCACTCTGGAAAATAAGTAGTATTCCCACTGGGTAGTTTAGAGTAAGAAAAAACGCTCTCAAAATCTTTTCAGAACATACATTAATTAACTTTTGAGAGTATATTTTGTACCATAATAGTTGCACAAGATTCATATTGTTGTGGGTTAGACATAAAATTAAGACACACAAGAATGTGTGTTTGTATTTGTATGTGTGTGGTTTCAAAGTGATCATTGCCAAGAAGAAAAACAAAGTAGGGTAGGCGACTCATAGAGTAGGAAGAGCCTGAGACACGTATTTGACCAGGTGTTATTTAAAATCATGACTTCAGATGAGATCACCTTGGGAGGAGAAAAATAGAAAAGAGAAAGTTGAGGACTCAGCTCTGGTGTATGTCACCCTTTCAATTTCAGTATACAAAGACACAGTAATGCAGACCAAGAAGTGTCTGGTGAGATAAGAAAGCTACGGAAATATGCAGTTCTGGAATCCAACAATAATAACAAAGTATTTCAAGCCAAAAAAATTGAGTAATCAACTGTGTCACATACTGCTGAAATGATGAGTATGATGAAGATTAAAAATTATTTACTGAGGCTGAGGGTGTAGATAAGCAACAATAAGCACTTTCCTTGCTTGTGCAAGCCCTGGGTTGAGTCCCTCACACTAGTATACCTATGTTTGCCAGCCATAAGCCTGGTTTTAGTTGAAACAGAGGACAAAAGTTTGGCTGGACTGTTTCCCAGAAATAATGGGAGTGTGAGAATGATTACAGAAAACTCTTTCCAAGATAATTGCTATAAAGGAGAGCAGAAAATGGCGTTGAAGAAATGTGGGTTGTAAAAGATTAGGCACATTATGGCATGGCGGTGGGGATGATGAGTAAAAGAGAAGCTAATTTATGATGCAAAAGATAAATGGAATCATACAGAAGCATGTTCCTTAGAATGGTAGGGACAAGGTCCAGCGAGCAACTAGGTTAGAGAGGACTTGCAGCAGTTTGCTAGTTGCAACAGAAGTAAATCAGAGCATGCAGATACAGATGCAGAGTAATATCAACTTGGTGAGGTAGTTGTTTTGGTGAGATAGTTGTTTTAGAGTTGTTTCTTTTTTTTCTCAGTTAAATATATACAAAGTCAGTTGAGTGTGAGGAAAATGAACTGGGGATATAGTTCCCCACCCAGACATGTCTACAATTAATGAACTTGGAGAGAAAGTGGCTCTAACTGCCAAGCTCTTTACTCCAGTGCTAATGCGGCCATTCCCAGCCCCGAGTGGAAGCTGTGACCAGGCCAAATGCCATAGAATAATATTGCTATGTGGCTGGAGAAATAGTACAGTGGGTAAGGATCTTGCCTTGAATGCAGTTTACTTTTATTCAATCCCTGGCATCATAAATGGCCCTGAGAGCACCAAGTGTGATTCCCAGTGCAGAGCTTGTAGTAATTCCTGGGCACTGCCAAATGTGGCCCAAGAAAAAACAAATAAGTGAGTAATAGTGCTATGTCGCTATTACAGATAACTTGAAGTATTCAGTCATAGATATAGAACAGGACCACTCAATATAGCTAGATCTTATCCAAAAAGTTACATTCAGCTAATCTCCTGATTAGGATTCGATATGCACCATCTAAAGTGACTTTTCCAAATCAATGACTTAATCATCATTTGCATCTCAGAATTAAAAAATATGTATTCCCAATCTAAAACTCTTTATGAAATTTTAAATTCACTATCAGATCCACTTTTGTGGGAGACTTGGGCCAGAGTGCATGGTCATGGTCAGTTCTGATCAAGGTCTGGACAGAGGTCTGGACAGATACATGGGGCAGAGGGGCTACCAGCTCTCCCTGCACTCAGCTGATCATGAGGTGTCCAGGGAGGGAGGGCATGTTCTGGCCCTGGCCGACCACCCCAATAGAGCCTACAAAGAAGCCAAAGGAACCCCTGAACCATTATGGCAGCCATTTTCAATGTTGGGACTCCACAGCTTGCCAGAGCCCCACTTAAGAGAGAAGAGGATCTCAAGCCCAGGTATGTGAGTCTCAGCAGCTAAAGTCACCGAGTTTCTGTGGAGATGGAGATGGAGTCCAGATATACCAGGCAGCTGCTACTGGCTCTTCACTTGGTGCACAGCCATGCAGTACAGCAAAGTAGTAGAAACCAACCACATTCTAGAATTTCAGATGGTCAATGCAAGAACAGAAATAGACCAGATTAGCCCATAACAAACCAGGGGAGAAAAGTCATGACTTTTATAAATATCATTGCCATATATGGGCTGCAATGGTCAATATAATTGGTGCCACCTGAGGGAGCAGGGATAGGGATGGGGGCAGTGGGAAATGAGTGGCTTTCATGGTAGAAACACACTGGTGGTGGGATTTGTGTTGCATGGTGAAATATTAAAAAATAGATGAATGAATAGATAGATAGATAGATAGATAGATAGATAGATAGATAGATAGATAGATAGATAGATAGATAGATAGATAGATAGATAGATAGATAGATAGATAGATAGATAGATAGATAGATAGATAGATAGATAGATAGATAGATAGATAGATAGATAGATAGATAGATAGATAGATAGATAGATAGATAGATAGATAGATAGATAGATAAAAGAACTAGAGGTCTTGGGCACTCAGACACATTGGGCAAAGCTGCTACTGGCTCTCCCTGTGCTATGCTGATCATGAGGCATCAAGGAGGGAGAGCAAGTTCCAGCCCTGGCCCACCATCCCCATAAAGCCTAGCAAGAAGCCAAAGGAACCTCCGCACCATGATGGCAGCCATTTTCAATATCCGGACTCCACAGCTCGTCAGAGCTCCACCCGAGAGAAATGTCGATCTCAAGTCCTGCTTGTCAGATTCCCACCCAATAGAGAAGAAGCCTATTTCAAGACCAGGTATGCTTGAAACAGAGACACAGACACACAGGGCAGAGCTGTTATCGGCTGCTATCCGCTCTCCCCAGTTCATCAGTAAATGAATCTACTGAAAGCCTACCTACTACTGAGAGTATCCCAACTCATTTAAGAGCCTGGCAAGTTACCCATGTCATATTCAATATGCCAAGTACAGTAACGATGATGGACTTCATTCCCATGACCTGACCAAATGGTTTGAGGCTCTTCGTGTCCCTGTAGTGAACAGATGTCCTAGGGATGAATGGAGATGCTATTGGTGCCCACTCAAGCAAATCAATGATCAAAGGGAAGACAAGGGACAAGTGACAAGAGGTCTGGGGAATCCCATTATCTTGGATTGTGGTGGTGGAGCTTGTTTTAGTAAAAGTCTTTTGGAACTGCAAAAAAAAAAATATATATATATATATAATAAAATGAACTCACTATCTTGACCAGATTTTATAACTAAAATATCCATAAAACTCAACATATCCATTTCCATAAAGAAAAACTCTATCTCACTGGCAGCTACTACCCTGTCATTTTTGTTGGTTGTGGGGGAAACTCTGGGGCACCCTGCACAAAATCCAGGAACAGAGTCAAGGATCCCTTTTTTAATATTTTTATTTATTTTTGACAATTACAAAAATGTTTATGTTTGGGTTTAAAGCCATACAGTGTTCCAGCACCCATCCCTCCACCAGTGCCCACCTCCCACCACCAATGTCCCCGATACCTTCCCCCCAAGCCTGCCTCAATGGCAGGTTCTCCATCTCTTTTTACTCTTTCTCTTTCTCTCTCCCTCTCTCTCTTTTCCCTCTCTTACATGTTGTGGATTGTAATAGACTTTCGACAATCATTGGTCCACTGTTCCTTTCTCTGTCTTACCTAACCTCTGCTCCCACACATTTGTGGTAGTTTCAACCTTTGGCAAGACCTCCTGATCCACATTTCACCTGACCTTGAATATTGGTATCATAATATGTAAATATATGTATATATTTACGTTATGCAAATAAATGCAGTCATTCTATATCTGTCTCTCTCCTTCTGGCTAATTTCACTTACCATCATCCTCTCCAGGTTCATCCATTTATAGGCAAATTTTGTAACTTCATTTTTCCTAACAGCTGCATAGTATTCCATTGTGTAGATGTACCAAAGTTTCTTTATCCAGTCATCAATTTTCGGGCACTCTGGTTGTTTCCAGATTCTGGCTATTGTGAATAATGCTGCTATGAATATAAAAGTAGGGATGGTGTTTCCACTGCGTGTTTTTGGCTTCCCAGAGTATATTCCTAGGAGTGGTATGGTTGGGTCAAATGAGAGTTCAATTTCTAGTCTTTGGAGGAATGTCCATATTGATTTCCAAAAAAGTCTGTACCATTCGACATTCCCACCAAAAAGTAAATGAGTGTCCCCTTTTCTCCGCATCCATGCCAGCACTCTCTCTCCCTGATGAACACAGATGCTAAGATCTTCAACAAAATACTAGCAAACAAAATCCAAAGACTCATCAAAAAGATTATACATCATGACCAAGTAGGATTAATCCCGGGAATCCAAGGATGGTTCAACATTCACAAGTCAATCAACATAATACATCATATCACTAAGAGAAAATATTAAAAACCATATGATCATATCAATAGATGCAGAGAAAGCATTTGACAAGATCCAATGCCCATTCATAATTAAAACCCTCCAAAAATTGGGAATTGAAGGAAACCTTCCTCAGGATACTCAAAGCTATCTACCAAAAGCCCACAGCGAGTATCATTCTCAATGGGGGAAAAAATTAAAAGCCTTCCCCCAAGATCAGGGACAAGACAAGGTTGCCCACTCTCGCCTCTTTTATTCAATATAGTACTGGAAGTACTTGCCATAGCAGTCAGAGAAGAAAAGGACATTAAGGGCATCCAGATAGGCAAGGAAGAAGTCAAGCTATCACTATTCGTAGATGACATGATATTATACCTAGAGAACCCTAAACTCTCTACCAAAAAACTCCTAGAAACAATAGACGCTTATAGAAGAGTGACAGGGTACAAAATCAATACCCAAAAGTCAGTGGCTTTCCTATATATAAATAATGAAAGAGAGGAACGGGATATTAAGAACACGGTCGGTCCCATTCACAATTGCGCCACAGAAAATTAAATACCTAGGAATCAGTTTAACGATGTAAAGGACCTCTACAAAGAGAACTACAAAACATTACTTAAAGAAATAAAAGAGGACACAAGGACACAAAGAAAGTGGAAACACATTCCCTGCTCATGGATCCTGGAGAATCAACGTTGTCAAAATGGTAATACTCCCTAGAGCTTTATACAAGTTCAATGCCATCCCTATAAGGATACCCATGACATTCTTCAAAGAAATTGACCAAACACTTCTGAAATTTGTATGGATTAGTAAACCTCCACAGATAGCTAAAGCAATCCTTGGGGGAAAAGAAGATGGGAGGCATCACCTTTCCCAACTTCAAGCTCTACTACAAAGCAGTGGTAATTAAAACAGTATGGTATTGGAATAAAAATAGAACTGTGGACCTATGGAATAGAGTTGAGTATCCTGACAACCAACCTCAAATACATGAACAATTAATCTTCGATAAAGGAGCAAAAAAGTATGAAATGGAGCAAGGAAAGCCTCTTCAACAAGTGGTGCTGGGAAAACTGGGCAGCTACATGTAAAAAAATGAATTTAGACCTCTGTCTATCACCATGCACAAAAAATCAGATCGAAATGGATTAAAGATCTCAAAATCAGACCTGAATCCATCAAGTACATCGAAGAAAATATAGGAAAAACTCTTCACGAAATTGAAGCTACGACATTTTCAAAGAAGAAACACCACTAACAAAACATCTAGAAGAAAAGATAAACATATGAGACTATATGAAGCTAAAAAGCTTCTGCACCTCAAAAGAAACAGTAACCAAGATACAAAGAGAGTCCACAGAATGGAAAGAATACTCACCCAATACCCATCTGATAAGGGGTTAATATCCAAGATATATCAGGCACTGATAGAACTTTTTTTTTATTGATGAACTGCCGACGGCCGCTAGCAGCCATGTGAGCCGGGATGTGATAGTCTGGTCTGCTGGGTGGAGTTGTGGCGAGAGGGAACTCTGGGTATTTGCTAGTATTTTATTGAAGATCTTAGCATCTGTGTTCTCATCAGGGAGATTGGTCTATAATTTTCCTTTGCGTGACACCTCTGTCTGATTTACATATCAGGGTGATATGTGCCTTGTGGAAGGTATTTGGGTGTGTTTCTGTATCTTCAATTTCCTGGAAGAGTTTGAAAAGGACTGGGAGTAAGTGAGTTAGTCATTAAAGGTTTGGAAGAATTCACTAGTGAATCCGTCTGGCCTGCCACCCCAGCAGAGCCTCACAACAAGCCAGACGACCCCCCCACTCCATGAGGACCTCCATTTTCCACATCTGGACTTCCTCCTCGTCACAACTCCACTCAGCAGACCAGCCTAACAGCCCGGCTCATCGAGATCCACCCTGCTGCAGTCTTTTTAATCCGGCCCAGGGCCTCACAACAAGCCAGACGACCCCCCACTGCATGAAGACCTCCATTTTCCACATCTAGACTTCCCCCTCATCACAACTCCACCCAGCAGACCAGCCTATCACAGCCCAGCTCATCGAGATCCACCCTGCTGCAGTCTTTTTTTTACAGCTAAATCATACTTTATTTTATTTTTTTTTTAATTTTTTTATTATACCACCGTGAAACATAAGAAGAAAACAACCAACCCCATCAAAAAATGGGGAGAAGAAATGAACAGAAACTTCAGCAAGGAGGAAATTCGAATGGCCAAAAGACATATGAAAAAATGCTCATCATCATTAATCATCAGAGAGATGCATATCAAAACAACAATGAGATATCACTTCACACAACAGACACTGGCACATATCCAAAAGAACAAGAAGGATCCCCTTTTGTCCCAGGGATCAACAGCCAGTGGATAGAGAAAGACACAAGAATACAGCAAAGTTTCAAAATGCTTTATTTAACACAGGTTCTGGCATACAAATCAGCAATAGGAAAAACCCGAACTTAGGGTTCCTGGTTGGGCCACAGCGACTTGTTGGCCAAGATGGCTGCCACCATGTGTTAAGAGCCTGCAGAGAGGAGACAATGAAGAGGAAAACACCAGCAGAAAAGGGGGAAGCCAAAAGAGAGAGGAAGCAGGCTAGTTTTATATCCCTGCAACCCAGACCTCCCACTCTAATGGAAAGCCATCTGGGTCAAATTCCCTCAGGTAATTTCTCCCAGGATCTCACCTAGGCTCTTTGAGATGTTAATGTTGCCAAGCCAAGATCTGCCTTGGAAGTGCCCCTGCAGTGGGAAGGGGCTTCTGAGAGGAACTGTTACTCACAAAGGCATGTATCTTTACCAAAGAATATTCTATAGCCAGTTAAATATTTCTCCAGCCTTCACAAAAGTCTCATCTTCACTTCATGGTTGTTTTGTATATCAGCCTTTGAGTTATCAGAGAGCCATGCTTGCTTGTTTGGAGGCAAACAGCATTTCTCTCTGGTCTAATTACTTAAGAGATCTAATGTGGCCAGGCAAATATATCGGTAAGATCTAGCTAGTCCCACAATGATTGTGTCAGCATGAGAGAATATTTATACCAGCCAGTATAGAATACATGGTCAGATGAGCTGCCACATTCAGACTGTCCTCCTCCTATCTACGAGTGACCTGCAGAGGCAACTCCAGGCCATATCCAGAGGCTCTGGGCAGCAGTGTACTGCCAACAGTTGTTCTCATGACAGCATCTGTTGTTGTTGCTTTCAATGCTCTTTCTACTCACATTCTAAGTGATATCATCAATTTCATAGCTTTAAGTAAGGCTTATAAGAACAACAATATTCAAACGTATCACTTGGTCCAATGGGGATCACTTGATCACTTGATCACTTGACTTCCCATAGATGATAGAATTACTGAGCGGGCACCAGTAACATCTCAATATGTCCTCTCACATGCAAGATAGCCCAAGGGCATCTGCCCGCTCCAGGAACATAAAGAGCCTCAAACCATTCCATCAAGTCATGAGAATGAGGTCTATAATTCAAACATATGCGTAGCCTAATTTCTACCCTAAACTTCAGACTACAATTTCTATATATACAGCACATTTACTTAAATATTTACTACTCATCGTAGCAAATTCTTTCATCAATAAACAGAACCTTTTATATATGATGCTTAATCTGCTTAGAATGGTCTTCCCTGAGGATATTCACAGGTTCGATCCATGGCATCCTATATGATCACCTGAGCACTGCCAGGAGTAATTCCTGAATGCAGAGCCAGGAGTAACCCCTGAGCATTTGCTGGTGTGACCCAAAATAAATAAAAAATAAAAATAAAGAGATCTATACATCTCAAAAACAGTTCTATGAATTCCTCCAAAATCCAGAAACTGAACTCCCATTTGACCCAGAGATACCACTCCTGGAATATACCATTTGTTCCCAAAAACACACAGCAGAAATACCATCTGCACTTCTATGTTCATTGCAGCACTATTCACAATAGCCAGAATGTGAAAACAACCTGAGTGCCCAAGAACAGACAACTAGATAAAGAAACTGTGGTGCATTGATACAATGGAATACTATGCAGCTGTCATGAAAAATGAAGTCATGAAATTTGCCTATAAATGCATGGACATTGAGTGTATTTAAATTACAAGTAGAATTAGTCAGAAGGAAAAGGACAGGTATAGAATGACTGAAGGGCAAACTCTCAACCACTGATATAACTTTTAAAAAAGAATTCTGTTCACTCCAAGTGGTACTAAGGAAACACACCTGTGTCTATACTCAGGTGCCAAACCTGATGGGGCTCAGGAGCTCATGTGCAGTACTGGGATTTGAACAACTGTTGAAGTTGCAGCCACATGCAGGGCAAGTGTCTTAACCTCTGTTCTATTACTGGCCTTATATATACATTTTAAGGTAACAGTTACAAACAATAATACAATTCCAAACATTATATTTCAGGGCATGTCAAAAAATTCTAAAACACATATTTAAACACCTATCTATATCAATAGATAACCAGGACGGTTTAGCTAGTGTGAGAGTACAAGTTCAAACCCTGGTGACTCCACATGTGATGAGTGCTCTCTGAGATTCCCCACACAATAGCAACTTCCAACCAAATTGCAGCCAGGTGTGTGTGAGAGCCATAAAAGAAGGGCTTGGACACTGTAGAGCATCACAAAGAAAAAGAAGAGAGCAAGCACTGCAGCTAGGAAAGCAACTCACAGTGAGCATGTGTGTGAAGATCACAACTGAAGAGCATGAGCCTCCAGCTAGCAAGTGAGCAAACAGTGCAAGCATCTGAAGTAAGCCGACAGGTCAGAGTATCCCTTGAAAATAAAGCCAAGATATAATATGGTTCTTATTGGGGAGATTAATTGGGCCCACGGTTGCTAGTGCTCCAAGAACCTGTGGTACCAGGGATAGAACGTGCAGAGCATTTGAAGTGTCTACACCAAGATGTGAGAGAGACAGACATGGGGCAGAACTGCTACTGGCTCTCACTGTGCCCAGCCGCTCATGAGGAGCCCAGGAGGGATGGCAGGTTCTAGCCCTGGCCCGCCACCCCAGCAGAACCTCACAAGCCAGATGCCCCCCACTCCATAAGGACCTCCATTTTCCATATCCGGACTTCCCCCTTGTCAGAACTCCACCCAGCAGACCAGCCTATCACAGCCCGGCTCACATGGCGCTTGCGGCCGCGTGGTTCATCAATAAATGCTGGATTTAGAGATGACTACAAGAGTATGCTACCTGCACGGCAGAGCCTGGCAAGCTACCTGTGTTGCATTTGATATGCCAAATACCAGTAACAATTATAGCCCTCATTCCCATGACCTGATGGAATGGTTTGAGGCTCTTTATGTTCCTGGAGCAAGCAGGTGCCCTTGGGCTCTACTTGCATGAGACAGGTCATATGGAGATGTTACTGGTGCCCGCTCCAGCAAATCAATGATGAACGGGAAGACAGGGACAGTGACAGTGACACCAAGATGTAATCTGAAAAGAAATTACTCTCTCACCAGCCCAAAAAGCACAAGAGCTGGACACACTTTGAAAAAGACTGATAGGAACTAACCTTGATAAGACTGAAAAAATAAAAACAAAAGCTCAAAGAGTTTTCACTTGACAACACCTTAGCAACAGACTTTAAACTACGTAGAAATTCCCCAAGCCAGGGCAGATTGGAAAGAAACCTATAAAATCAACATTGAAAAAATTCAAATGGGTGCACTCCAATAACAGGATCACCCTCATCCCAAATTGGGATTGTCAAATCCTTTCTTTTTTCCCCATCTTGGGACACCAGGACCAACAATCACCAGCTGCCCTACTGCCAAAAAATTATGCTTCCAAACTCTCTTTTTTTTGATTCTGAACATAGAACAAACAAGCTGCGCTACATGTGCTACTCACAGAAGCCCTTTTGGGTAAATCATTTCTTCTACTTTATAGAGTTCTCTCTTAGACCTCTCTTTCTCTCTGTCTCTCTCTCGCTCCCCCCTTCTCTATCACTTTCTCCTCTTTCTTTCATAGTTGCTAAATAAAATTATTTTGTTTCACTACTGTTCTTTAAAATCCTTCCTGCAAGAATTAAACATTAAGCCTGAATAAACTGGGTAGAGGGATGATTTTATTGTCCACTCTAAGTGGGAGCTCCTGTGGGTTTTTAAAAATATTTCTTATATTTCTAGTCACCATTAATTACAGTTACAAAATTATTTATTATTAAACAGATGTTTCATGCAACAATGAAACACCAATTTAACACCAACCCCTTCACCAGTATCCACTTTCCTCCACCAATGTCCCGTTTCCCTCCCTTCCCTCAGCCTGTCTCTAAAGCCAGCACTTTTCCTGTCCACCACTTCCCCAGTGTTCTCTTCCCTAACTTACCTTCCCACCTCCTGTCCAGTGGCAAGCCTCCTACTGAAGAACAGTTCTCCTGTTCACTTCTACTGCCTTTTGGGTTTTGTTATTCTCTAACAAGGCTTTTTTTTATTTTTTATTTTTACAATTACAAAGAATAAATTAAAAAGTTCATATTTGGGTTTGGTCATACAGTGTAGCAGCACCCATCCCGCCACCAGTGCCCATCTCCCACCACCAACGCCCCCGGTTCCCTCCCCCTCCCCCAGCCCCTCCTCCAGGGCAGGTTCTTTATTTCTTTCCATTCATCTTTCTCTTTTCCCTTCCCTCTCCAGACTATGGATTACAGAACATACAGGGTTGTCAGTGTATCCTTTTGCCCTATTTAATGCTCAGTTCTAGGTTGGCATTAGTACCCCTCACAATGTTAGCACACTGTTCCATTTTCTGTCTTACCTAGCCTCTGACTCCCACGTTTGGATAACTTTCACCTGACAGGACCCTCCTGATGTATGTTTCACTTCTAACAAGGTTTCTTATATCCCATCTATAAGAGGCCATTCTGCGTCTTTCTCCTTCTGACTAAACTTCATTCAACAAGATACTCTCAGATGCATCCACATAGTAGCAAAGTTCATGACTTTATCTTTTCTTATTGCAAACAGCATTTCATTGTGTATATGATTTTTTGAATCCTGCTGTTCTCAGGATCTTCACCAGCGGGGTCGTGTCGGCAAGCAGGAGGGCAATCACGCCAGTCTATTGTGCTACTACCTCCCCAGTCCCCGGCTCCCTGCTACCCCCCAGCAGAAACAACCTCAGCTCAAGCAGTGTGGCCCCTCATGAACTGTAATCAAGTGTTCAAGCACCACTAGTGAGCACACGTTGAACCCAGGTCATCATAACATTAACAGGTAAGGGAAAAGAAGGAAATAAAAAGCAGACATGCCGTAGATTAGAACTATTTCTAAACTGTTTGTCTACAAAATACGTATTTATTTAAATCCATTTAAATCATGTTCGGGCCGAAGGGATAATACAAAAGGCACTTACTTGCCTTGCATGCAGCTGTTGCCACAACCCAGACTCAAATACCTGGCACCACATAGGGGCCGGGCACCACCGTAAGTCACTAGTGAACACAGAGCCAGGAATAGCACCTGAGCACTACTGACTGTAGTAGTGCCCAAACAATTATGTCTGGGCCAAATGCCCAAAATAAATAAACAAATAATAAATTATTTGCTTCTAATAATTATGTTTAGATTACCTATATAAAGTTTATGACAGTAAACAAATTGAGTCATTGTTTTTGTTAATATATGGTTTTAATAAACAATTTGAACTATTTGATTAATAAATCTAAGTATGATATAATTATTACATTTAATTTTGAAAACTTTAAATATCTGTTTAAAATTTGTTAGAATTTACATTTTTTATTAAAAATTATCCTAGATCACATTACTTGACAAACATTTCAGTTTCTGAATTTATTGAGTTTAAGCTGATTAAGATAATTTTTTTTGCAATACTGCCTGGAAGCAGAAAAAATATCACTTATTCATCATATAAGGACATAAATTTATATAGACAAATGAAAACAAAGACTTTCTGGCTTTCAATTTAAATGTTAGGGGCTGGGAATTTGGCTCAGAAATATAACTAATTGCTTGCATGTGTGGGGCCCTATGCTCAATTCCTGAGACCACAATAAATAAATAAATAAATAAATATTTAATTATAAAATAAAATATTTGGGCCATTATTCAGATACAAAACCACTATGTGTTAAGTCTGAGACAAGGAAGCATTTCATTTTTAAAGACTTCCTTTTTCTCTTTTATTTTCTTCACTTTCTGTTTATTTGTGTTGAGCCACACCCAGTCGAGATAAGGGTTTACTCCTAGCTCTGTGTTCAAGGATTTCTCCTGGCAGGGGTAGGTGGACCATATGGGGTGTAAGGGATCAAACCAGGTTGGCCATGTGCAAAGCAAGTGCCCTACCCTCTATCCTATCATTAAGCTCCTTCTTCACTTTCTTATCTCTAAAGTTTCATGTTAATGGAATGTCTCAGATAATAACTCCAAGAAAGATTTTGAATTGTTTCCTAAGGCCAGAATTTTATAATACCTGAGATAAATTGACAAAGCACTAGAGTTGGGAAAGATAGGTTGGGTGCCTCCAGACTTGCATTTCTTGTTTTGCAAAAAGTCAGTACCTGTCAATCTCTAAAAGTCAACTTCATCAGGCTGGAGTGCTTGCATTACAAGCAGGGGCCCAGGTTCCAATCCCTGGTACCACATGATCCCCAATGCACCACCGGGTATGACATCTGAGTACCACCAAGTGTGAGTTATTATTTTTAAAATCCTTTAAAATCAGGGCATAATTGGGATAAACAAAAATATTCCTGACAACAGTAGGCCATCCCAGAGGCCCAAATTCTAGAATCACTCCCAAAGACCAATGACATTTAACAACCAGGGTTTAGAAATGAAGGACTCACATAAACTATTATTTTTTCTCTCTCAAACAGGTTCTGTGGACAGAGGTCCAGGAAAGTTACCATTCCAGTTTTTCCAGTATCCCATCCACAGGTTCAAAGCAAGGTTAGAACAGATAACGTATTGTGGGTAGGGAGATAACTCAGAGATATTTGTATGCAGGATGACAGGGTTCTCTCCCCACTACCACCCAACCCTCTGAGCATTGCTGGGAACACGCAAGCACTGAGCTAGGAGAAATCTCTGAGTAGCACAAGGTGGGGCCCCAAATCTAAAAGTGTTAAATAAAATAAAAATGGATGATGTAGTCACTGGAGACAACTCAGTGAGAACTACTAGAGAAATTCTAGTGGCCTCAGAACATTTTTCCAGTAATTCCCGTAACTAGCATTCTAGAATAGTAATTCCCGTAACCAGCATTCTAGAATAGTAATTCCCGTAACTAGCATTCTAGAATAGAATTATCTGACTGAGTTTTGGTAGGTACCATTATCTATTTTATTTGTTCGTAATTTTTACAGACCTTTACTGACCATGCAGTGCCAGGAACTGAACTGTGGACTAACTCTTGCACTCTAACCTTTTGTGTGTCCTGTGAAGGAGGATGAGAGTTTGTGAGCTGACATGCTGAGGGGCTTCTAATATGACCACATAGCTCCTTAGGGTAGTAGGAAAGTGATTCACGTACATCTGCTAGAATAAAAACCCAATGCAGGTCTAAAGGGGAGAAGTAGGAGTCATATCAGCCTTTTAATCTTTTGACACTAGAAAGGGGAGCACTCAGGTGGTGCTCAGAGGTCCAGGAGCTCTTGAGTGGGGATTCTTGGCTGACTGGGTCAGCAAATTCATTCAAGGGCCCAAGGTCAGGCATTCAACACTGCTCTGCCCTATAATGCCAGTGATTACCCAAGTCACCCTGATGATGTGATTTGGGGGACCATGTTGTACCATGCCTGAACCCGGGTCAGTAATATATTAGTACCCCTCCCCTATACAACTCTCCCCCAGACCTTCAGTCTTCAAAGTACCTCATATCTTTAATTTCCCATTACCTTTTGCAATAAACCTTACAATGAAGCAATTTTGGAATCTTGACACTTTTGGGGAAGTTTCATACTAATTAAAACAGTTATGTGTTAATTTTGGAGACTTTGCTTTCAATGCACTTTTTAAAAATGATCTTGAACCACACCCATAGTGGTCTTGCTCAGGAACAAGCTCAGGGCTCACTCATGGCAGTGTTGGGGAAACCACACAGAGCCAAAATTTGAATCTGGGCCATCTGCATACAAATCATGCATTCAACCCACAGAGCTATCTCTATAGCCTTAATCATCTTGTTAATTGTAACATTCTCCAAAAGAGAATTGTGCTTCTGGGTTGTTTTTTGTCAAAAACAAAATGACTGACAAATATTTCAACATTTTGTCAGCTATTTATGGTTTCCAGAAAAAGCTTCGGACATGAGATAAATATGATGGAAAGTGACATATTAGACTCTGGAATTTCAAGATCCCAATTTTTAAAAAAACTAGTCTTTATACACAAGGCAAGCAATCATGTCTATCATAACACCCTGGCCAATGCCAATTACTGCAGACTGGCCAAGAGAAATCCATTGGGTAACCCTAGTAATTTAAATCACGGTATCTAAACTGAGGAAAGGGTTGAATAGCAGACCTTAATAGATGGAGATTAAAGACTGGTTCCAAACACCTGGAAAATAATAGCCAGCAGTTCCCAGTGTGGAAAGTAAGCATCAAACTAGGGGCTGGGGTTCCCTATCACATGGGGAATTTTGAATTTAACCAAGAACCATGACTTTGATACTGGATACAACTGTCTGCCTGGTCAAGTTGATTTGCTAAAACCTGGAATGGAAAAGAAATCACATCAAGAGCTCAACACTAAAAAGAACAAAACTCAGAACCCAGAGGAACTTAACTAATGTCCTAAGAAATTTGTGAAAGACAATCTACTCAAAAAGGTGCGGAAGTGCCAGCCCTGTGTTCTTCCTGATGCATCAGAAGTTTGCTTCAGATTCCAAATCAGTTTAATAACAAAAAATCCAATAAGGTGTAGGTTAAATATCTCGCTTGCTTTATTAAATGATTTGTGAGTTGGTAACATCCCATTTAGCAAGGGAAAGAGAACTCCAAAAGGCTCCAGAAAAGGAAAAGCTTTATAAAAAGTAATACAAGGAAGTCATGAATGGAAAATAAAAATATTTCAGGCTTAGGTAACTTACCTAGGGGGAATGGAAACAGTCTATGTGGCAAGATCATCTCATCTTTCTTTGGGGAATGGAAAGGAATGACCTCACTGGTGCTGACCAGAAGCCTTCACACTGACCAGTTGAAACTACACTCCCCAGGGGAGGCAGAAACCACAACTGGCATAAATATAGTATGAAGTGTCCATGGTCTTAACTCTAATGAGTCCTTTAGGCTCCTGTCATTTCTTTTTAGAATGCTTCACTTTACTTGGTTTTTCCTTTTGCAATGGTAGATGTTCTTATTGGTTATGTTTACACTGTCAAATCAATATTTTAATAAGGTACTCAGGAATAGCTATCAGTTTTGAGCTGCAAGCAGCGAGCCAAAGCCTACTAGAACCAAAACAACAACACCAAAATCTTACAAAAGGGTATTAGGTGACGTAGAAAATATATAGGAGCATTGGAAAAGTCACACACTTGGAGCTACATAGAAAAAACGAAGTCCAGATTCATGTTTGCCAAATCCAACCAGCAGGGTTGTCATTGACACTGTTAAATAATACTAGAACCGGGGCTGCAGAGATAGCACAGGAAGTAAGGAGCATGCCTTGCATACCACTGACCCCACTTTGAGCTCCCAGCATCACGTATCTTTCCCCAAGCACCAACATGGGTCACTAGTAAGCACAGAGCCAGGAATAGCTCCTTTGGACAGGTGGCCCCAAACCAAAAAATACATACAATTTTAAAAATAAGTCAAAAGAACACTAAGCCTAAAGCTTGCATGCCCGCTGCCTGCAGGACTCAGTCCTGGTGTGACCATCACCTCCAGTGAGTGACTTCCCACTGCTACCTGAAATTTCAGCTTTGGTGCAACAACTGCTGCAAACAAGTCCCCTGCCAGTGCCAAGAAAAACATGATTTTTCTGCTACTACTAATGCTACAAAAGGCAGCAGGATTCCTTGCTGTAGAATCCTTTTCTTCTTCACATGACTACCTTCTCTGCATCTCACCACAGTTCCCAAAGTCTACAAAGGAGGGGCAAGGGTGATAGTTATAGTAGGTAGGGCACTTGCCTGGCATGACCCAACCTAGGTTCAATTCCCAACATTCCATCTGGTTCCTGGAGCCCCACCAGGTGTGATCCCTAAGTACAGAACCAAGAGTAACCTCTGAACACTGCCAGGTGTGGCCCCAAAACAAAAGCACACAAACAAACCAAAAAAAAAAAAACATGAGATTCTAGAAAAGAAGAGGTTTACACTAATATTCAAAAAATTGAGCTTTACACTAATATTCAAAAATTGGAGAAGGCTCCTATCATGTGTTTTTCCCAGCTCTGAACTGACAATAGTCTAGGATTAGCCAATCATAAAGCAGGATCAAAACCACCCCCTCCACACCCAAAAATGTCTATTAGTCATTCAGAGAGCAAGTCTTGAGTTCGTACATTCTTTGATTATAGGTTCAGAGTTCAAATAACGCCAACGATATTGTTTTTGTCATTATCAAAGGATATTGCAAATATGTCAGCAGATATGTAAAAATCTACAATGCTGATCACAACAACCTAGGCTTACAGATTATTTCATGTAATTTTTATTGAATTTGTAGCCCATATAATTTGCTAATCAAATGTTCACATGAATTAGAATCACCTAAAATATTATTTCAGCTTTTTGTTCCAAAAAAGTCACATGACATACATCACACCTACCAAAATGCCAGTTATAAGTTTCTATAATCTTACAGCAAAATTAAATCTCAAAAATCTTTGTCAATTTCAAGTTTCCTTTCTTGTTGGTATGAAAATGAGGGTCTCCTTCCAAATAGACACTTTTCTTCGGCAATGCTGCTGAAATTGTTCCCGTCCAACTATTTGTCCCCCTTTTTGCAATCAATTCTTCTGTTCTACTACCTGCACTCCTTCATGCTCTCTGACAGACTCTGGGGTGGGGGGATGGGGAAGGCGGGGGTGTTGCCTCTTCATGAAGTGTAATCTTAAGTGTGTTGGCATGTTTTCTGTTTCTTTCTAGTGCAACATGTTACCTACTATCAGTTTTAAGCAGCAGTGAAAATTATCAGCTGATGGGTGAGATTTAAAAAAATGACAAGTTTTTTTTTGGCCTTCTTTGTCTCAACAAAATCTGCTTTCAGTGTGGTACCTGAACAACTGACAAAGTCACATCAGAGGAGCTATCTTCCCCTTTGGGGCTCAGAGACTCACACTGATTAGTAACATTAGGCATTTTCTTGATCACCTAAAATGCCTTTGACTAGGACATTTCACTCCACCCTACTCCTAATGTATATGCTGCCTTGGTACCATCAGTAGAAGCTGTTGCAGTTCACTTTCATCCTTTGACAATTTATTTCAGTGGCTCCTACACAAGTTAAGGCTCTAAATCACTGTCTGACTGTTTTCCCATTGCATAAGCCCAGGTACTGGGATTTTTTACTCAGACCTTGGAAGGATTCCCTTGGAAAGCTGCTGCTAGAAGCTCTCCCTCCTGCACAGCACAGGTACCAGTCCTTTGTCTCTCTTCGCATCTCTGTCATTCCTGAGCCTTTCCCTATAGCTGTTTTGTTCTGTTTGGGTTTTATGTTACCTTACATATAGTTCATTAATACAGTTCTTTTCTGGCAGCAAAAAGCTAAACCCAAAGACCTGAACTTTCTTGAAAACTTACAGTAGGTTCTGAATCATAAGCTTTGAATCAATTCTCCAATAAGCACATATCATGTCCTGTTTAATCAAACTAAAGAACATATCAGATTATCAAATTACTGAGATGGGGTCAGAGAGATAGCATTATAGGAGCTTGCTTGCCTTACATGTGGCCAATTCAGGTTGATTCCCAAAACCCTATATGATCCCCCAAGACTACCAGAAGTGGATGCTAAGCACAGACACAGAAGTGAACCCCAATTACATACCATAAAGAGTGCCCTCAGATTCACAAGAAAAATCTTTTCTCAAAGATTAACAGCTAATAACATAAATCTTAGACTAAAACCCAAATTCACAGTTCTTTTCATCTATATTATTTTGCCATTTTAAATAAAATTTTTTGATTGATTGATTGATTGATTGATTGATTGATTGATTAATGGACTCAGACATGGGGCAGAGCTACTACTGGCTCTCCCTGTGCCTAGCCAATCACGAGGCGCCCCAGAGGAAAGGTGGGTTCCTAGCCCTGGCCCGCCACCCCAGCAGAGCCTCGCAACAAGCCAGACGACCCCCCACTCCATGAGGGCCTCCATTTCCCACATCCGGACTTCCCCCTTGCCAGAACTCCACCCAGCAGACCAGCCTATCACAGCCGGCTCGCGCGCCACAATGCTGGATTTAGAGATGAGTATGCTACCCGCGACGGCAGAGCCTGGCAAGCTACCCGTGTCGTATTTGATATGCCAAATACCAGTAACAGTTATAGACCTCATTCCCATGACCTGATGGAATGGTTTGAGGCTCTTTATGTTCCTGGAGCAAGCAAGTGCCCTTGGGCTCTACTTGCATGAGACAGGACATATGGAGATGTTACTGGTGCCCGCTCAAGCAAATCGATGATGAATGGGAAGACAGTGACAGTGATTGTGCATATGTAAGTTTTCCACTGAAGAACAATTTACTGGGCCAGGAATGCAGCCAACCAATATTTGACCCTGGCATCCTCTATGGATCCCCATGAAACCCCAGGACTAATTCCTGAGTGCAGAGCCAGGAGTAACCCCTAAGCATCAATGGATGTGACCCCAAAAAGCAAAAAAAAAAAAACCAAAAGAACAATTTTCTATGTAGTTAAGTGTGTGTATGCAAATATCAAACCCAGGGTCTCACATGCAAGGCAAATGTTCTATCTCTGCCTCTGAGCTACAACCTTGACCCCACATGTACTGAGAAGCTTGATGGAGGGAGAGGAAAAGGTTAAATAATGGATTAGTATCTCCATGTCCCAATCCAAAGGATCTGTGGATATGTTGCCTTACATTAATTATAAAAGGGACTTAGCAGGCATGATTATGTCAAGGATCTTGAGATAAGATGGTTATTATGGATTATCTGGGTGGATCCAATGCAATTATTAAATTAGGTCCTTATAAGTGAATTATGAAAGCAGGAGTCAGAACAGGAAAGATGTGATGACAGAAACACTACTGAGTGATGTGATAATACTGAGAGGACTCAATCTACCACTGTGACTTTGAAGGCAAAACAGGGACATAATCAACTGGATATGGGCAGCCTCTATCAGATAGAAAAGCATGAAAAAAAATGTTCTCTAACCTTCTAGAAGGAATGCAACCTTTAGTTCTGTTTTTTGGGTCACACCTGGCGATGCTCAGGAGTTACTCATGACTCTGCACTCAGGAATTACATCTGGCTGTGTTCAGGGTAGTATATGGGATGCCAGGGATTCAACCCGGGTTGGTAGCATGCAAGGCAAATGCCCTACCCACTATTGCTTCAGCCCTAGGAAGGCAATCTTGATGACCATGAATGCAATCTTGATTTCCACGTTTTCTTGATCTCTTGACATCCCATTATTCATCGCTTTTCTCGAGAGGGTGCCAGTAATATTTCCATTTGACCATATCATGTGCTAGTGTAGCCTAATGGCATCTGGTTGCTTCAGGAATACAAAGCGCCTCAAACTGTTCGTTCAGGGTCTTGACGAAGAAGTCTGAGCATATTGTAGGTGGGCGGCCATGTGATCCTTTGATATCCCATGGGATCCAGTCCGTAACGGCTCTAGTCCAGCGGTCATCTCCAAATCACATTACATGTCCAGCCCATCTTATTTTCAATGCCTTGGCAAACGAGACAGCATACCTGACTCTGGAACAGCGACGAAGGTCGGAGCTACGGATTTCTTCTTTCATTTGAGTGAGGCGTGATATTCCAAGCATAGCTCTTTCATTTCCTCTTTGGGAGACCCGCATAGCATTCTCATCCTGCTTTTGTAGGGCCCAGGTCTCTGAGGCATATGTTAATGCAGGGAGAACAGTGGAGTTGAAGAGATGTGCCTGGAGCCAGAGGTTCTTTTGTCTTTTTCGCTATTTCTTTTGATGCTTTTGAAGGCATTCCATGCTGCTCTCTTCCTCCTGCGCAGCTCAGGTTTTGGGTCATTCATCATGCTGACTTCTCGACCTAGGTACACATAACTGCTGCATTCAGAGATGTTTGTTCCATTGAGAGTGAATGGGGCCTCTGGAACTAGTTCATTTTCATGAACATAGTATTTGCTGAGATTCAGCTGTAGACCTATCTTTCCACATTCTCGGTCAAAGTCAGCCAGCATTTGTGCCACTTGGCTAATGTTTGGTGTTATTAGAACGATGTCATCAGTGAAGAGGAGGTGATTTAGTTGCCGACCATCTATCTTCACACCCATTCCTTCCCATTCTAATTGTCACATAATGTTCTTGAGGGTGGTGCTGAAGAGTTTTGGTGAAATGGTATCACCCTGCCAAACCCCCTCTTTTGACATCGATGATCACTTCTTTGTAGAATGGTGAGATCCTGGTGGTGAATCCGTAATATTGCTCACGAAGGATCTTGATGTATTGGATTTGAACGCCCTGTTTGGCTAGGGCTTCGATGACGTTCAGTCTCCACAGAATCAAAGGCTTTCTTTAAATCAATGAAAGACAAAGTGGCATCTTGAACTCCCTACAAAAGTCAATGAGCTTGGTTAATGTGTGGATATGGTCGATTGTGCTGAATCCTTTCCGGAAGCCAGCTTGCTCGCATGGTTATCCTTCATCTAATGTTCTGCCAATCCTGTTCAGGATGACTCGAGTGAACAGCTTGTAGATGACAGACAACAGGCAGATGGGGTGATAGTTGCCAATGCCGTGGATGTCTCCATTCTTTAACAGTAGAACTGTCCTGCTTGTTTTCCATTGAAAGGGCACCTTGCATTCAGACAGATAGCATGTGAAGAGCCGAGCCAGTGTATTGATGAGTAATAAAGGCAGATTCTTCAGGTGTTCGGGTCTGACTTTGTCTGGGCCTGGTACTGTTCCCTTCTTTACTGACGAAATGGCATGTCGGATTTCAGAAGGGAGAATGTTGGGAATGACATATCCATCCTGTGCAATTTGGTATGTGGGCAGGTGGGCGTGGCTATCAAAAAACTGAGTAGAAGTCATGGATAGCCTTCTCCATTGCCTTTCTGGAAATTGTGATACATCCATCGGGATGTTGGACCACAGTCATCTTGGTCTTAGAGTTGGTGAAGGACAGGCAGGCATTGCGAATGCTTTTCCCTGCTTCTGCTGCATCTTCCAGCATTTCTGCTCTTCTCTCTTTTAGGTCTTCCCTTTATCTCTGCACTGCTTTGCAAGCTTGGATGTTAGCATTTGAGTATACTGCCCACACGGCAGAGCCTGGCAAGCTGTCCAATGCATATTCAATATGCCAAAACCAGTAATAAAAAATGTTCATCTTCCTGACCCTGAAAGAGCCCTTAATACGACAGCACTAAGAAGGACGAACAAGGAGGGCCTGATAAAATTTCAGGGCCATACTAAGCTGCCAAAACGAAGAACTAAAATGACAGTCTGTACTTTCAATGTGCGTACACTGGCAACAGAAGCATATATCGAGGAACTGATGGTGCAAGCGCAAAAGATCAAGTATGACAACATTGGTCTGACTGAGATGAGGGAGGTGTCAATCGCATCACGCCGTTTTTGACACCGGAGAACTGTTCCTCGGAACATGCGATGAAAGAGGCATCGGTGGCGGCGGTGTCCTTGTCAACACAAACATGGCCAGGAACATTGATTCATTTGGATGCCTAACAAATTGGATAGGATGATTACACTTGAAGAGATGTGGCCCACTGCCAGCAGCTTCTATCTTTGTTGTCTACGCACCAACATCCACATACAAGGAAGAAGAAACCAAGAAATTCTACATGGAACTGGAGGAGTTCTATAAAAAAGATCACACCTTCTACAAGATCATAGTCGGTGATTTTAATGCCAAGATAGGACCGAGAAGATCGACTGAAGAACTCCACATCGGAACCCATGGCCTAGAATGGAACGAACAGGGTGAGAGACTATCTGAGTTCATCATGTCCACCAAGACATTCATGGGAACTCACAGTTCCAGAAGGCTGAATGGAAACGTTGGACATGGGAATCCCCCAGTGGACAGTTCCACAATGAAATTGACCACAACATCTTCAATCGATGGTTTTGCCTGACCAATGTTGCGGTTGTCCCAAAATTCCAAACAGGATAGGACAACCGTCTCCTTCGTGCAAAATTCTGCTTCACACAATGGGGAGAAAAGGCTGCAAAGTGTAAGAAGAGAACTCCCAGAATGACCACCAACTGGAAGCTCTTTGGTGCCACTAGGGCAACATGGGAAGATACCACCATTGATGACATCAAGGAAGAATATAACTGACTGGTTCAGCACCTCCATGATTGTGTGAAGAATGCCAAAGAGAGAAAAAAACACAAAAGGACGCCTGTCTTCAAAATCTCTCGAGCTCATTTGCCAACGTGGCTAGATGCAAGCCTCAAGCAACCAAATTCTACATTTTAGTTCAGTAAAGTTCATTTGAATTTCTGACTTATTGAACTGAAATATAATAAACTTTAGTATTTCAATTCACCCACCTCATGACTTTTTACCGAAAATAAGAGAAACTAACAGAAGTGTTTTAAGGGGAATTAAGGTGCTACTATAGCAAATGTCTTTTTTAAAAAATGTGGAAAAGGCTTGTTATTGGGAAATACAAAGGCCAGAAATTTTTTGAGGAATGTGATTTTAAAAAGTCTAGATTACTTTATTTTTTTTTCTTGAGTTTTTTTTTTTTTTTGGGGGGTTTCACACCCGGCAATGCTCAGGGCTACTCCTGGGTCTGCATTCAGGAATCACTCCTGGCGGTGCTTGGGGGGACCATATGGGATGCCGGGGATCGAACCCAGGCCAGCACAGGCTGGCCGCATGCAAGGCAAAGGCAAATGCCCTACCCGCTGGGCTATTGCTCCGGCTCCTAGATTACTTTAAATGGATCATTCCACATATAGAGATTCAGAACCCTACTGAGGAGGCTTCAGATAGAAAAGAGGAATGTGTTATAAGAAAGTGGGCAAAAGAGTATTCTTGTCACATAGTGTCAGAATTCTTAAATTAGTGTTTTTGTACCTTTATGTGGAAAACTAAATGTGACTACTTAGCTCAAGATATTTCCAAGCAAAATTAGAATGAATATGGTCGGAGCAATACTACAGCAGGAAGGGGGTTTCCTTTGCACACAGCCACCTTGGGTTCGATCCTCCAGCATTCCATACGGTCCTGAGCACAGAAACAGAAGTGACCTCTGAGCACCACTAAGGGTGACCCCCAAACAAAACAATCTTTGACAAGATTAAACATGTGACTTGTGAAATCCCTGTCATGCAAGCAAGAGTCAGTAATAAAAATGTGGTCATTAAGAAAAAGTATTGTGGAATATATCACTTGTATCATTTGTATCACTTGTCTTCCCATTGTTCATCGATTTGCTTGAGCGGGTACCAGTAACATCTCCATGTGTCCTGTCACATCCTAGATAGCCTAAAGGCATCTGCTCACTCCAGGAACATGAAGAATCTCAAACCATTTCTTCAGGTCACGGGAATGAAGTCTCTAATTGTTACTGGATTTTGGCATATCAAATATGACACCGTAGCTTGCCAGGCTCTGCTGTGCGGGTGGGATACTCTTGAGGTAGCCTCTCTTCTTGTGCTTTTATGGATGAACCATTTATTGAGACCGGGAAAGATCAGCTTTTCTGCTGGGTGGAGCTCTGATGAGCTGTGGAATCCGGATATTGAAAAGGGCAGCCCTCATGGTGTGGGGTTTCTTGTGAGACTCTGCTGGGATGGTGGGCGAGGGCTGTGAACCCATCTTCCCTCCTGGCGTGCCTCGTGATCATCTGGGCACGGGGAAAGCTGGTAGCATCTCTGCCCCATGTATGTGAGTCTCTGGATCAGGCATACTTGGGCTTGGAATACACTGCTGTATGGTGGTACTCTGACAAGCAGGGCTTATGATCAGCTCTTCTGCTGGGTGGAGCTCTGATGAGTTGTGGAGTCTGGATGTTGAAAATGCAGCCCTCATGGTGTGGGGGTCCCTCCAGCTTCTTGAGAGGCTCTGCTGGGATGGCAGGCCAGGACTAGAACCTGCCTTCCCCCTGGGAGCCTCATGATGTGGAATATACCTTTGGAGTAATGGTGTAATTCCACATATATATAAATGCACTAGATTATTAAGAACTTCTCAAAAGGAAAAACTGTTGAAATGATGAAAAATAAAGTGAGTGAAATCAAAATCAAAAAGACATTTTCAAAGAAGAAATTTGAAGATTCATCAGTAGAAATTAAAAATTTAAGGATAAAAACTGAAACGAAAAGGAACATGCAGTTTCATTGATCTCTGTGACATTGCTGAATGGCCTAACATACATGTAATTAAATCTCAGAGAGATAAAGTTTAAGGATATAGAAAGAACTATTAAGGAAAATCACATCAAAATTTGAGAAAAACAGTAATCTCAGAGAAACATAGACTCACTGAGTACCAGACAAAAAGTTTAAATAAAAACAACTCCAACATGCATCATTAATAAAAACTAAGTATGGAGGGAAATGAATGCACTTGTGGGACTTATGATGTTAGGATGTTGTACTCATGAAATCCTACTGTTAATAGTATTGTAAAATTGCAATGCACCATAAATAATATTAAAAAATTAACAACTTCTCACCTAAAATCATGAAAACTAGACAGCTCTAAGATGACTTATTTTTAAGTCTTGAAAGGAGAAAAAACTGTCAATCAACAATTCTATATCTGATAAAACTATAGAGAAAAAGATAAATTCGGAAATTTTCACATAAATAAAATCTAAAGTGTGTGCTACCCACACGGCAGAGCCTGGCAAGCTACCCGTGTCGTATTTGATATGCCAGATACCAGTAACAATTATAGACCTCATTCCCATGACCTGATGGAATGGTTTGAGGCTCTTTATGTTCCTGGAGCAAGCAGGTGCCCTTGGGCTCTACTTGCATGAGACAGGTCATATGGAGATGTTACTGGTGCCGCTCGAGCAAATTGAAGATGAACGGGAAGACAGTGATACAGTGATACAGTGATACAGTGATAAAATCTAAAGGAATTTAACAGTAGTAAATCTGCCATCAATAAATACTAAGAAGGATAGAAAACAGTACAGTGGTTAGGGAACATGCCTAGCATATACCAAACCCAGTTCAATTCCTGTCACCATATGGTCCCTGAGCATCATTGGTGCAGCAGTGGAGGCTCTGAACATCACAATGTATAGCCCTGGAGACTCCCAACACTGCCAGGATTGCCTGGGGGTCCTAGGCACTGCAAGGCCCAAATGGCATTGATCCTTGGGTCCCTGCACTGAACCAACAGCCTAGTTTGCCTAGAATCACTAGTGTAGCCTCCTAACCTACTGAGCACTGCCTAGGATCTTCCCCCAAATAAAAGCTAAGGAAGTGTCTCAGACTAAAATGAAAGCACACTATACTAGTGCGAATAAATAAATAACTCCATATGAATAAATAAAGCCATATGCATATGAATAAAGAAATAACTCCAGTAAGTAATAAGTGCAAACAGAAACATTATTTTTTTAACCACTTTTTTTGGTTTTTTGGTTTTGGACCATACCCAACGATACTCAGGCTTATTTCTATCTCTGCTCAAGGACCACTCTCGGTGTGCTTAGGGAGCGCCTGGGGTGGGGGAATCAAACCATATCAGTCGTGTGCAAGATAAGATCCTAGCTTCTGTTCCATTGCTCTGGACCCAAGGAAGTATTATTTTAATGTTTAGTTCGCAACTCCTCTTTTTGGTTTCCTATACAATTTAAAATTCAAATTCATAAAAAAATAAATATAGTTCTATGTTAATGACATAATTCTCAGTGATATAATTTGTAACAATGACAAAAGAAGCAGAGATGCATAACAATAGAACATCTGGCACAAAGAAATAGTACAACAGGTAGGGAGATGGCTTTGCATGAGGCTGGCATAGGTTCAATCTCCAGTACTCCTTCTGGTTCCCCAAACACTTCTGAGTATGATCCCAAAATTATAAAAATAAAAAATAATGAAACTTTTCCATTTACTGAAGCTAAGTTGGTAGTTGATAAGGCTCTAGTTCATCCAAATTGTATTAATTAATGTAAGATTTTTAATTATAATTCCTTCGATAATCATGATCAAAATACTTTGTCTTTATAGAAGAGGAAATAAGAATTATAGTAATACACTAGTAAAATAAAGTCAAATGTAACTGAATGCAGCATTAGAAGAACTGAATAAAAATATATAACATATACAAAAAACAAAATTTTAAATTGCAGTAGTACTTCCTTATCTGTAATTATTTTAAACATAAATGTATATAATTTACATACTTATATATTTACTCCTGGCAGCTCTCGGGGACCATATGGGATGCTGGGGAATCGAACCCCGGCCACGCAAAGGCAAACGCCTTACCCACTGTACTATTGCTCCGGCCCTAGATTTCATCTCTGTAAAACACAGTTCAGATCTTGAGAACTTGTTTGGAGGTTCTAGCAGGGGAGCGCAGCTACTCGTATACCCTCGACCGAGACCGGTCCGTCTCTATTCGGGAAGGCCGTCATCTTCCACCGAGCGCACAACTTCGGGAGGGACGCACACATGGAGAGGTGGAGGGAGGAGGGGGAGACAGACATGGGGGCAGAGCTGCTACTGTCTCTCCCCTGTGTCCAGCCGCTCATGAGGTGCCCAGGAGGGATGGCAGGTTCTAGCCCTGGCCCGCCACCCCAGCAGAACCTCACAACAAGCCAGATGACCCCCACTCCATGAGGACCTCCATTTTCCACATCTGGACTTTCCCCTCCTCAGAATCCACCCAACAGACCAGCCTATCACAGCCCAACTCATTGAGATCCACCCTGCTGCAGTCTTTTTTAATCTGGCCCAGGTATGCTGATCCAGAGACAGACATGGGGCAGAGCTGCTACTGGCTCTCACTGTGTCCAGCCGCTCACGAGGTGCCCAGGAGGGGATGGCAAGTTCTAGCCCTGGCCTGCCACCCCAGCAGAGCCTCACAACAAGCCAGACGACCCCCCCCCACTCCATGAGGACCTCCATTTTCCACATCCGAATTCCCCCTCATCAGAACTCCACGCAGCAGACCAGCCTATCACATCCTGGCTCGTGCGGCCGCAGTTTACTACGTGGTTCATCAATAAATGCTGGATTTAGAGATGACTACAAGAGTATGCTACCCGCACGGCAGAGCCTGGCAAGCTACCCGTGTCGTATTTGATATGCCAGATAACAGTAACAATTGTAGACCTCATTCCCATGACCTGATGGAATGGTTTGAGGCTCTTTATGTTCCTGGAGCAAGCAGGTGTCCTTGGGCTCTAGTTGCATGAGACAGGACATATGGAGATGTTACTGGTGCCCGCTCGAGCAAATCGATGATGAACGGGAAGACAGTGACAGTGATATAACTTACCAATTATAAGACAGAAACTTCCAGAACGCATTAAAAATGTTTTAAATGATCCAACTATATCATGTCTAAAGGAGACTCACTTTTTTTTAATTATTTTTTTTTGTTATACCACTCTGGGATGTACAATTACAAAGATGTTCGTGATTAGGTTTCAGTCATACAGTTTTCCAGCACCCATCCCTCCACCAGTGCACATTTCCCACCACTAATGTCACCAGATTCTCTCCACCTCCCCAGTCTGCCTCTATAGCACTATAGCAGGTACTTGGCTCTTTTCTATCTCTCTCTCTCTCTCTTTCTCTCTCTCCCTTCCCTTACACATTTTTTCTCTCTCTCTCTTTGTCCCTTCTCTTTCACATTGTGACTTGCAATAGATGCATTTAGGGGGTTATCATGTATATCCCTTTGCCTACATTCAATGCTCAGTTTTAGTCTGGTGTTACCATTTCCAACAATTATTAGGACACTGTCCCTTCTCTTTCTTATCTAACCTCAGACTCCCACACACTTGTGGTAGTTTCCAACCATTGATAAGACTTCCTGTTCTTTGTTTTTCCTGGAGGAGACTCACTTTAGATCCAAGGACAAGCCATTGTGATAAATTAGAAGTGATTTTTTTTGTCATTAGGGTAAAAAAAGACTATGTATGAATATGTGTGCCTAGGAAAAGTAGAAATCAGAAATTCAATGCTGGACACATTACGATTAAGCTGCCTAAAAATCACCAAAATAAAGTTAATGAGGATGTTGTAAATGAGTCAGGGGAAAGGTGCGAAGTCGAATATTAATACTCTTCATCATAGATTTATTGCTCAAACCTCTGAGAATAAAGAAGATATGAAGGGGCCATGGAGATAAGAATAGAGGTCCAAATATTGAGTTCGGGTTATTAAAATATTGTTTAGGAAGAAGAGGAGGAATCATTAAAGAAGACAAAAATAGTACCTGATGAGTCAGGAAAAAGAAGAAAGTCAAGGGATAAATATAGAGAGAAAGCATAAACTTTGATGAAGCTATTTGTCTTTTCTTTCCATATCATTTTGGGTATTGTCTCAAATGGGACATTTGTTCAACTTGGTTTTCTCCCTCAAGGCCAGTTTATTATTAAAGTCTTGCCCATAAGAAACAATCATAATTGTTTACACATGGTTCGAAGGCTGTGGTAAGCCACAAAGAAATTAAGTGTGGGGCATTATAGTGTAGTGTGAGAAGTACGCAAGAGGAAATAATGGACTCTGCAGCTAATTCTAGTTCTACCAGATCAGTACTAGATGTGTGGCCTTTGACAAATGACTTAAATTCTTTCAGTTCTAGTTACCTTGTGTGTGATTAAGGCATGATATTATTCCTTTCTCATAACCTCTTGTTAGAAATATATGACATTTTATGTAACAACATTATAAGAAAGAACTCAAGAAAAGTCCAATCCTAACTCCTTCTAAATAGGAGATGTCCTATTTCTCAAGTATAAGTTCCTTCAGTTGCCAAAATTGGGTTTCTTCTCCTGCTGAACAACTTTGCTTCATCTGGATTAGGCTGGTTTCATAAATAAAAGCTAACCTCGCATTTTCATCTTTAAAAGAGATGCTTTTATATTATTATATAAGGCCTTCTTAGGGAAAAAATAGTCCTTAAACAAGTTCACTTCAGTATGAAACAAGTCAAAAGAAAAAAATAAGAGAAAAATTATAAATAGATTTGTAAAATGTAATGAAAGTCAAAATAACTCTGAATATAAAGCCCCTAAAACAAATCTCTTCCTCAGTAGCACCGTATCTCCTACCCTTTCCTTACTCCTGAACTTCAGATTTCTCTCCATATCTATTTATCCCGGATAAGATTTTTTCTTCTGTAACATTATGAAAACATTTACAATTGTTTGTCCAATTCCACTCCAAATGCATGAGACCTTGGCTGGGGTACAGCTTAGTGGTACAGCACATGATTTGTATGTGTGAGACTCTGGGTCAATCCCTGAAAAACAAAAACAAAACCAAACAAAAAATCCTAGCACAAAGATTCAAAATGTCCTTCCTTTTAACATTCTGAAGTTTTTAGGGGGTTGAATTAAGTTACATTTCTTTTGTGGTGCTGAAGAGGATGGGAGGAAAATAACTGAATTTTTTTTTTATTTATTTATTTTTAATTTTTTTATTATACCACTGTGATATATACAATTACAAAGATGTTCATGTTTGGGTTTCGGTCTTACAGTGTTCCAGCACCCATCCCTCCACCAGTGCCCATTTCCCAACACCAACGTCCCTGATTCCTTCCCCTCTCCCCTAGCCTGCCTCTATAGCAGGTTCTTTATCTCTTTTCTTTCTTTCTCTCTTTCTCTCTTCCTTCTCTTACACATTGAGGATTGCAATACATACATTTAAAGGTTATCATGTGCATCTTTTTGCCTATATTCAATGCTCAGTTCTAGGTTGGTATTATCACTTTCAACAATTCTTAGCACACTGAAGAACTGAATTTTAGACTCTAAGGACTCATAATATTAAACTATCTGAGGAGTCTGAACCCTTTTGGAGAGCTACAGTGATTAATTCTTTTTGTTTTGTTTTGTTTTGTATTTTGGACCACACTTTGTGATACCCGGAGTTATTCCTAGCTCTGCACTCAGGAATCACCCCTGGCTGTGTTCAGGGGCCTTATGGGATGCCTCTATAGCAGGTTCTTTATCTCTTTTCTCTTTCTTTTTCTCTTTCTCTCTTCCTTCTCTTACACATTGAGGATTGCAATACATACATTGAAAGGTTATCATGTGTATCTTTTTGCCTGTATTCAATGCTCAGTTCTAGGCTGGTATTATCACTTTCGACAATTCTTAGCACACTGAAGAACTGAATTTTAGACTTCAAGGGCTCATAAGATTAAACTATCTGAGGAGTCTGAACCCTTTTTGGAGAGCGAAAGTGATTAATTCTTTTTGTTTTGTTTTGTTTTGTGTTTTGGGCCACACCTTGTGATGCTCGGGAGTTATTCCTACCTCTGTACTCAGGAATTACTCCTGACTTGTTCAGGGGCCTTGTGGGATGCCGGGCATAGAACTTGGTTTGGCAGCATGTGAGGCAAGCACATTATATTGAGCATCTGCTAGACTATTGCTCCAGCCTCCAGTGATTAATTTTTTAAATAAGTTTTCCCAATCCTTTTTTCTGATTTTGTCAATATGAGTCCTTGCTTATACTCTTTGGATTGGGTAATCAAGAAAGGAATATAGAAGAGTTTTAAGCATGTCTTTTTTTTCAGATCACAAAGAGGTCAGAAAGTCTTTGTTTATGGCACAAAAGATAAATAAGGTTCAGGAACAACCTACAGACCATAGCCCTTATGTGCTTAAGCCTGTAAGCACTATTAAGTCAGTGGTGCTTGTCAGCTTACCTGCACTTCCCAACTGCTGACTCTAGTACATAGTTTCTGCGCTGGCCCTTGAAATCACATAGCTCTTCATTTATTTACACTCAGGGAACTCCTACAGCCCTGACTAGGAGTCACTGTAATTTTAATCTTCCCTTTCTCTGCCTTATCACCATTATAAATTTAAGGTGTCTTGAAGATGGATAGGTACCAAGTTATCTAACCTACTTGACTGTTGCAGGACTCCCTAAGGGCCGCTGCATCTGCTCTGGATTGCCTCCCGCCAAATCACTGTAGATAAGGGGGTAGTCTAAATGTGGCAGTTTATCCGACCATGTATGCTGTACTAGCTTGGTATAAATATTCTCCCATGCTATCACAATCATCGTGGGACTAGCTAGATCTTACCAGCATATTAGCCTGGCCACGTAAAGACACCTAAGTAATTAGACCAGAGAGAAATGCTGTTTGCTTCCAAACAAACAAGCATGGCTCCCTGATAAAATATAAAACTACAATGAAGTAGAGGAGACTTGTGAAGGCTTGGAGAAATATTTAACTGGCATTGGTGTTGATCTTTGGTACAGTGACATGCCATCTCAGAAACCCCCTCTCTACATTTCAAAGGCATTCCGGCTCAAAACATTAGCACAGTAAAGGCCCTAGGTGAGATGCAGGGAGGGCTACCTGAGGGCATTGGACCCTCCCTGCTTTCCATAACAATGGGAGGAAGGTCTGAGTTTGCGGGGGTATAAACTTGCCGGTTCCCGCTCTCCGGGCTTCTTCTTCCCGGTGGGATCTCGCCTTGTGGCGTTTATTCCCCTTGGAAGTTTTACACGTGGTGGTCGCCATCTTGGCCTACACGTGGCTGGGGTTCTAGCCTGGAATCCTAAGCATCGGGGTTTTTCCTTTTGCTAATTTGTATGCCTGAACCTGTGATAAGTAAAGCCCTTTAAAACCGCACCGGATTCCTGAGTGTTCATCCATTCCGCCGTTGGCCGGGAGGTAGAAGGGAACTTGCTTCCGGCACTGTCGGAGAAC